>JAUMHH010194758.1:0-13841 GCA_032359455.1 Chlamys rubida
ACTATTTTAATGGGTCATATCTATAGTCGTGATTGAAAGTCTTACCTTCTTTGGTAACCATAATGTAAAGGATCTGTAATATATGTGTTCTGTCATACTTTGTTCCAGCTACTGAGTCATCATTGATGGGTACGTTGACCCTACAAACAGGCAGATCAGGGTTCATGTCTCAATCAGGGACAAAGTATTCTATCATTTGTATTAATTAGTAATAGATCTGACCTCATCATGTATAAATAACGAATTCTTCAGGACCAGGAACATTAATTGTGAAAAAGAAAAAAATTGTAAAATGTAACAAAATAATGATCATTTCATTAATAATTAATCTTGTAATAACAGAAAGGCTGTCTTAAATTAGAGTTTAACAAGTTCAGGATAACACTAATGTTAAAAACTACACTTTGAAGATTTGTTAATCAGTGATCCAGACGGCACAGCAATCTGATATCTGATAGAATTGAAACTATTAATATTACCTGTTGACAAGGCAAGATGTTACGGAAGATCTCTCATAAAAACATTCCGGTCGAGATGAGGGTGATGTAGTGTACTTTACATTCATCCACACATTTATCACAACAATCAATACAAATTTTATACGATACAGCGTTTTAATACAGTTATCACGTTCTGAAATCAATTCCAGCGATAATGGAGACAGAATTTTTTTATGTGAGTCATATTAATTGTTGAGCACCGTGCCATTGTAATGTAATAATATGGCGTTATCGGTGTAGTATTCTTGAATTTTTGTGATATAAAAAAGAAGATTTAAATGCGATATTTTTATCAATTTGTTCATTCAGAGTTCATTTCAGTGTATGTGACTGTGGTATACTTAACTCATTCACCCCTGAAGACACATTTGAACCCTTCCAATTCAAAGGTTGGAATAGTTCATTATGAAATTTCAGGGGTGAATGGGTTAAGATTACTTCAGTTTATTATTGTACAGAGATATTTCTGTCCAAGGGTGGGGTCCTTCTTACCAGATTATAACCCATGTGTAAATGTCAATTTTAGCAACTAAAATGTTTTTTCATTTCTCTTTTCAGGTGTTTTGACGGTTACAATGCCACAGTATTCGCCTATGGACAGGTAATTAAAGTGTTTCAAGTATATAGCCTCACTATTTCACCTCTGTACAGTGTAGTCCTCACTTGACAGAAGTAGACCTATATTAGCTTTCATGCCTAGTACAGTAAGAGACAGGAAAAAAATGAAACCAATCGAAGCATGAGATTTAAGCTGTATACATACATGTATGTATTGTTCTTTGAGTGGTGATGGGCTGAGTTTTCCATCTGATTTAAAATACACTGACCCAGTTTTCAGGGCGTTTCAGTTCACAGTAAAGTTGTTTGTGTCAAGTTACTTTAAACTTGTATACACTTACGTTTGTCATATTAACGAACCCATTCACAAATCAACATGCAACGCCATCATACTTGAGTGAATAGTGATTTATACCATGGAAAATACCTGTATGTGGAGAATAGCATTATAATTTGAATTGAAACTTTCAAAAAACATAATAATTTTTATTTTGAATATGATCATTGACGGTCACTTTTCATTCAAATACTGCTTCATGCTAAAAGTTGATTGAAACATTGATCAAATTTTCCTTTATATATATAAAATTTTACTCATTCACCCCTAAAAACACATTTGAACTCTTCCAATTCAAAGGTTGGAATAGTTCATTATGACATTTCAGGGATGAATGAGTTAATTTATGCAAATAAATCAATTTGATTTCTGAGAATTGCAACTTACCGGGGTACATGTAATTTAAAAGTTATAACAAAATCATTTTCTTTGGTATGTTATTTGTAAAGAAAAATGGTAAAATTTCTTCAAATGATTGCATCAGAATCGGAATTGGTATCTTGTGGGACAGTCTGCAATAAGAACATTAACTCCTTATTTCGCTGTGGACACCAAACTCATGCCATGAAAAAATGTTTTCTGAAGAACCCTCCTAGCTCTATAGGTAAACAAAGCCTCTGCGAACACAACATGATGTATACACTAGTGGCTTTGCTGTGGTTTGTACTGACAGGAGGGGTTACCGATCATAACCTCTATGTTCTCATCTGCCTAACCTACGTCCTTCATTAAGCCTGACAGGTAGATAATTTGTACGTGTTATGATATTTAGTCCTGCCACAGATATTTAGTAGTGCCCGCACACACAAATGTTGGTGGTCACCGGTACACACAATTTGTACTGTTATGATAATTACTCGGCTCCTTCATATTTAATGACTATAAGCTATAACGGCTGTTGGGCATTTAAAAATGTGTTGTATTCAAAAGAACTGGTAAAGTTTCAGTGAGAAATTCTCATGTTGCACACTTCAAATACAACAGTCTCCTAATGTTTGTATAATTGTCCCCTTTGATACCGACTGAACAACCTAATTTCAGTAATATAGGGTTGTGCTGTTCTGAAATGAATAAGTATTTGTGTTCTTGCAAAGGCATTTCAGTGTCTTTTGCATTTTCAAAATAGGTGTCTGGATCTAGGCAGCAGTCATAGAGTAGAAACTTAAACCACAGAATCACGAAAATTAGGAAAATTTAATGACATAAATAAGGTAATAAAAGAAAGGGTTTATTTAGGAATTGAATAGCATGGATGGTGAAATTTTACTAAATCACCACATTAATTTGTAGTGAAGTGAAGGCTGTTTGTGTATATAACTAAACTTCTTGTATGTGCACAAATTAATTTTGAAAAAATGTATACATTAAATCTCTCATATCTTGGCCATTGCAAAATTAAATCAAAAGTTAATTTCAAATCATTTTAGCAAAATTACATTGCAGCATCATTTTGGGATCTGACTGAGCTATATGGAATTTCCCATGGCCCTTTAATCTGTGTAATTTGAGAACAGCATTGAAGATTTCGAATCCTATTAACGGAGCAAAGATGTTTATGTGAAAAAGGAAATTATCGATGTTTATCCTTTATATTTAATTCTTTGCTATGCAAATGGGCATGCAACTCTAGTTGGTCAGAAAAATGCCAAATAAATTGGAAATCTTCTTTATTGGAGATAAAAGGAGCACTCACTAGGGACACTCTACCTTAAAGTAACTGCAGAGTTATTTTGCATTGAATATTCGTAGAGGAAGACTTTTCCAAGCAGTATCGTCATTGACAATAGAGAAGCATGATATGATACCATACAAGCTACTAAAACATCTCTGACTAAGCATAGTATATGTTGTTGAAATGTTTTAGGACCAGATTATTGTTATACTTCAGTGCGTGTATTATGATGCATACCATCCTCTATGAGTTAATCTTGGCACTGAGAAAATGTCAAAATGCTCTTTGCCAGTGTTTCTCTTTTATTGTTTGGCACAATGACGGAGTTTAAACTCCAGAGTCAACATCTAAGGAGAGTTAGCATACCACAGGTGATCTATAAACCTACGGTACTGGTAACATTGTGTTATACCTCTCGGGACAGACCTCACTACTGATACGAGTACAACCACCATTCATTCCTGAATATTTCATGAACATATCTTCTTGGATACATACTACTGATAGTACAACAGCATTGATCAGTAACGTTGGTGTTCACTGTGTGTGCTGTCATTAAAAAGGGAAAACATTAATATATTGACTGTCTGAATGTCAGTTATGTACTGTGAAAGGTCACTGTGTCTCCCAGTGCATACTAGGATAGAGCTATCACCTGTGTTATTACCTTATGGGCCCTACATTAAATTATTGCTTTTCCCCACTTAACTGAGCGGTCATGAAGTCAAGGGTAGCTAGGTGATTGAAGTTGAATCAAAAAAAGAAAAAGAAAAAATATATTGTAAGTTGTAACAGATAAAATTCAAACAGAATTGCAGTACCGGTAGTACAAACATGATTCTTTTACAAGAATTACAATAGAAATTTATTAAAAAAAAACAAGAAATTAAAAACATCCATAAAAACTTTTGGTTTCAAGGTCTTTTTGTGGGTTGGTGGCACAGGCAATTGTCTCGTACGTATGTGTGTGTGTGTGTGCGAGTCTCATGTGTGTTGACTATCTATATACCTAACACACATGAGACTCACACCCACACACATACACAAACATACGTACAAGACAATTGCCTGTGGTAGGTGGTTAAAAGTTTGTTAAACAAAATATGCTGGCAAGGAACGGTCTCAAAGACATCAAACTAATTCTCTAGGTATATCTAATGGACTGGTGTCTAAGGTTCTTTGGCGTTGGGATTTATCATAAACATGTTGTACTGTATAGTTACATACACAAATGCTAAAGAAAGACATCAGAAAAGCAAGATTTTTTTTCTATTTCCAGATCACAGGCAGTTAATATTTTAAATAATGGTTTGGGATATATGTATATATACATAGATTTATTCCAACAAAATTAGTATTTTACAATCCTTTGACAGTCAGCTCTGAAATAAAAACAATTAAATAAAAAAGATATGTCAAAAGTTGCGACGTTTAGATTTCAATTTTTTCTTTAAAACTGTATTTCTGGGCTTGGTTTTGCCAGTGTTCATCTAGTTTATATTCAAATTGTTTAACTGTGCTTGAATTCACAAATTTGACGGAATATTGTTCCGTAAATCAACAGTTCTCTGTGTAAATGAAAATTTTCAAATATTTAATCTTGAATGCGATTTGTAAATTTAAAGTTGTGTCCACGTGTAGATGAACTTTCCCTGATATTAAATATGTCAGAAGCTTCATGGTCATGAAATAAGTAGTAGTATAGTAGCTTAACTTAACTCATTCACCCCTGAACTTTCATAATGAACTATTCCATCCTTTGAATTGGAAGAGTTCAAATGTGTCTTCAGGGGTGAATGAGTTAACCACTGTTCCAGTTTTGGTTACTCTGTATCTGTTGGTACCTAATCTAAGAACTATAAACTGTAATGCCATTCCTCGGTACTTTGTATACCCGATACACAAATATATACACTATTTACCACTCACTACCACAATGTTGACCAGGGGGCCAGCCACTTGAGAGATTGGAGATTCCACCCTGTGAATCTGATAGTCTTTAAGGGCTTTGGTGACAGGTCAATATTTGGTGTGAGACTTATATGTATGTGGGACAGAGGCAAGCAGATACCTGATGTGTGGGGTAGGGGCAGAATGGAGTTTGTGTTTCTCTTAGCTCTTGACCTTTGCTGAAGGTACTCCTATAGAAGACATAATCAATGTAACATTGGGTGAAGAAGTAGTCCCTATAATGTGTAATGTTTGGTTGATCCAGATTTCTGTATATAGGTAGTGAAGTCCTTAATTTATCCATTTTTCAGTTATTTGTGAACTTATGACAAGCATTGTGAGGTTGAGTGAGGAAGTCCCTATAATGTGTAACATTCAGTTGATTGTAATTAAAGTCCTTTATTTCATGTAGCATTTTCGATCTATTGATTAGCTTTTCCATAAAATAATAATAATAAAAATGATATTATTTCGAGGTTCTTTATCACAACCTAGTTCGTAGGTCGTCTCAAAGCGGTTCACAAATTATCATCCGTGGTTATAAAAGTTAGATCAGTGTTATATACAGAAAGTGTCCTTTGAAAAGACCACTTAATTTATGTGTGGAAGATATCTTTCATGATTTATAGACTTAACAAATCTTTTATCATGATGTTCTTGCATTTTGAAGGAAAATTCAGGTGTATGTCACAGTGTGCAAGGAGATGCTAATTGCTTTTATAAAACACACAACTGTTAACCTAGGGCCTGTTCGTTTATGCGGAACAACGGGTACATTCGTTTTTAAATGTAACATTTTCGGGTATAAATCCTGGCAGACCTGCAAAAGTTTATGGAGGCCTTGCAAGGCTTGGTCAAGGCTCGCCTGAAAGCAGCATCAGATTACTGCATGGGTCTGATCATATTTCATAAACGAACAACTTTGGCCCAACTGGTTTAACCCTTCAGATCAATATAAACGAAAACGACCCTGTACATGATAGTAGGTTCCAACAGAGGAATCCTACTTCAGTATTGATAGTATACAATATGTATATTACAATTTGGGACTCTGAGGCAACTTTCCTTTATATAATTTTAATTACAGGTGCATTCAGCAATAAACAGCATACACCACAGAGCCCCTATAGCTAGGCTACCAAAATACTGACAAGATGTTAAATTCTTGATCTTCTATTTAAAGATTTTTTTTTTTCATTTTCTTTCATTTTGAAACATGATCTAAATTCACCAGTTCAAATTTGTCATGAAATTTGCTTTCTTAAAATATCTTCCTTTTTTAAAAGAAATGAGAATCGATCCAGAATGACTTTGACACTGTTTCTGTCAGTGAGTGAGTTCTCAATCACAGCATCTGCATCTGACAGGCATGGCATTTTCATTCTGACAACTAATGGGAATTTCTGAGGCAGTTTTAGTGGTAGAGTTTCTGTGCTTGGTCCGGTGTCAGCAGGGATGGGAACTTGACATTTACAGAAGATTATTCCGTAGGCTACCTATATATATATACAGAAATAGCCACCACCCTTTCACCTGTGTCATTGATAATAACAGCAATCTCTTGTGCTGACATCTGCTGCTTTGAACGGGAATTATTTCTTATCATTGTTTAGATGGTGACAAAATTCGTATGATAGGAAATATGTGTTGATGTGACTTCTGATAGGAATTATATTGTAGCAGAGACATTAAAGATATTAGTAGCCACTGAAAAAAACCCCAACAGAAAAAAGAAACATTTGCCAGACGTCATCAAAATATTCCAAGCTTTAGATATATACATGTACTGGATCAGTGGTAAGATATTGGTCTAGGATTAGGATAAAATATTCAGATTTTTTGTAAAGGACATTTCTTTGTGAGAGTGGCTATGTGTCACTGACCCTATATGAATTATTAAAATGCTTTTGATGTGTTAACAATTTTTATTTTTCAAAGAAAACATTTGTAAAGAGGCAGCTTAGAATTTTCTTAACCGCATTCACAAGATACCTTATCCAACTGGGCTTGACATTCTTGAACTACGGGAGATATTTTTCAATGAAGACTTAAAGTTAACGTTCCAAGTTTTGCCTTGAATGACTTGTAAATCCGATAATGGGACATATTTTAACAATTATCTCCCCTCCTCTATTGATTATCTCCCTTTATCCCAGGTTTTCATTCTATACCAATTATCTGCCCTTCTCTAATGATTATCTTCCCATAATTATTGCAGGTTTATTATCCTTTTTAGCTCTCTCCCTTTCTCATATGATTATCATCCCTTTTCTTTGTTTGTTTTCCTTTCCCATTATCTCCCCTTCTGTTTATTATCTCCCTTTATCCCAGAGTTTTTCACTCAATTACAAGCAATATACCTTCTCTATACTCTCAATTGCCCTAGACATCTGTACAAACATTCTGTCTTTTTTATCCAATGATATCTATATGTGTCCCCATCATCTCTGACCCCAATAGCTACTTTTTTTCATCATTTCTTACCCATTCCCTCTAAATCTGCTATTCTGACCGTCACTCTACCTGGATGCACCACATTTATTGCTAGCGAGATGTTCACCCGGGTTTTAATTAGGTTTAAATTGTGAGTTGGACTACAACCAAGACGTCAACTGGTACTTGTGTCCAAGATATTAGTCCTGATAATTTTACGCCTGTAAACATTTATAATGATAATGCATGGTTTACTAGCCTGCTGTCTGTGAACACAGAACCTTGACAATAAGCTGACGGGTATGGGGGGTACAAAGATGACATTAATAGTCACCGCTATATTGTACCTCTTTGACCCAATGATAGAGGATCGTGTACATTATGATACCAAACACAATGGATAAACAACATTACACAGTGTTTTACTTTCACAAATCTTGCGGAACCCTATACTAATTCCGTGACATATTTATCATCTGCGGGTCACTGGTGCTTGTTCTGGAGTTGGCATTGTGTACCTGAGGTGTCATGATCAGCTGTGTATTGGGGTGTTACCTGTGTGGTAGGTCGAGGGATAGGTACTACAGGTGTGCTGACCATGTACAGGTACACATTATTGGTATTGTGGGTGGATGTTCAGGTGTCATACAGGGGACAATACCCCTTTGTTGTGACCAAGCCCACCTCCCAGCCCCTAATTATCAGTCTGCCATTTACAACGGATGGAATAAATACAGCTCCGTTATATAGGGAACTCCTCCCCATTATTCATCCTTGTTTCCCCTATATATATACATATGTATAGAGATTTAGTCTTCGGTGTTTTATTTTATTAGCTCACCTGGCCGGAAGGCCCATTGATACTGTTATTTTGCCTGTAGCTCTATTTTAGTCCACTTTTAAGGTTACAAGTGTGAGATTAATATCAGGTGAGCGATGCAGGCCCAGTGGGCCTCTTGTTACAGATAACATGTGTATGTGTTACAGAGAAGCTGGCAGCTATGACAGACCTGCCCCAACTGATGGTATACCTGGTACGCCACTGCTCCGTAGAGCTACTCGGCGGCTCGTTCCTAGAGGACCTGGTCTTTACAAATCATCTCCTGATGCTGCATCTAGATCAATGGATCAACCATGGACTGACTCGGAAATCCTTCAGCCTCCTCTCTCACGTCAAAAAGTAGGTTGTCCATGTACATCAGGAAAAGCTTCTTTCACTTTTGGGCAATTACTCTCTGTTTCACTCGATTAGTTGCTTGCTTCTAGGTATAGTCAATATACAGTGGAATCTGTATTAACTGACCACCCAAGGGAAATAAAAAAAAACGGTCGTTAAATAAAAGTGGTTGTTTAATAAAGCTTGACCGTACTTGGTACAGAATTGCACAACCGACCAAACGACTCCTTATTCAGACAACTGTAAACAGACCACCACCCCAAGCGCACATTTACACATGTATGTACAGGTAGTTTAAAACAACATCGTTCAACAGATGAATAACTAAACAATAGTCGAGTGATCATTATGACAGTAAACAAATAACTAAGAGTGTTTGAGAAGAATTGTCATTTCACTCAGAACAAACGATCGACGGAGACTTGTTGAAGTTCTCAACTTACACGACTGTGTTTTCGGTAATTACCATGATTTAAGCTAACTTGTTACGAAAGATATTGTTGTTGAAATGATAGTGGTTCCTGTGGTGGTCCAACAGATGGGTTCACGTATATTATTCCTTTATTTTACGATGGAAACTGGAAAGAGAATCCAGTTAAAAAGTTGACTAAATTAAATAAAAAAAATGTAGATTGTGGTTCGTGGTAGATTATATCGGATGCGATACCATTTTCATTCGTATTTGATATTGCTATAATAGAATTCAAACAAACCTCCCAAAAGACTTGACCAATTTCTTGTAACTGCGACGATCTCATTTAAATGTTAAACTTCTCCGACGTCGGGGTGATACACGGTATTGTAGACTGTTCCCTGTGGCCTGATACAGACTGACAGTGCTTATACAGGGTTCTCTTGTCGTCTGAATCTAGTGTCAACCGACCGTTATTGTGACGTCACAACACCGCCGACACAATATCCTCCATTCCAATTTAATCCGAGATAATAAGGACACGATATCAGAGAACTTAGGGTTGTTTCGTCATGGTAATATCCCCTAAACATTGACATTTTTTTTTATATAATCGACCATTAACATTTAAATATGGCACAAGATTGGCAAAACTAGAAGTTATGTTCTTCTCATCAAAACATAATTGCGTGGAACGTAAGATGAACTCGTAGACCTGAAATATCTGCATTGTCGCTAGCACTTTCGTGTGCAATTTTAAACTGTAATCTAAATGTGGGCATTTCTCTTGTATACAAAAGCAGCTCAAGCAGAGACCATCAGCATGAATTTAATGTCGACTGGGAATAACCCGCAAGTGTTCCCATTTTTATAAGTGCCTATAAATATCATGTTCATTTCGCCTTAGATTACTTGTAATCGGCATACATTGGTGAAGAAAATTCTTAACGTACCGAGACACTTAATGGTGCTTCCGGTTATGCAAATGTATAATGTCTTTTTGTTATAGTATTCAAGTGTCTGCTGTTGGAAGTAAGCTCTGTTTTTGTTTTTGTGCATTGCTGTTGTAGTTCCTTTAATACCAGTGTGGTGGCTACGTGGTAAAGATAGTCACATTGTGGTGGTAAGGTGGTCTATGTAGTCGACATGTGGCGGTTATGTGGTATATGTAGTCACAGTTTGGTGGCTTTGTTGTGATAAAGTTAGTCACGACGCGGTGATAACGTTGTATATTTAGTCACATAGTGGTGGTAAATTGGTCTATTTAGTCAACAAGTGGTGGTTATATGGTATATTTAGTGACAATATGGTAGTTAAGTGATATATTTAGTCACATAATGGTGGCTATGTGATATAGTTAGTCACGAAGTGTTGATAACAATGCATATTTAGTCACATATTGGTGGTATATTGGTCTATTTAGTCAAATTATGGCGGCTATGTTATATATTTAGTCATATTGTGGTGGTAAACTGGTCTATGAAGTCACATTGTGGTGGTTAAGTGGTGTTATTAGACAACGTGTGGTGTCTATGTTGTGGAGGTAACGTCGTATATTTAGTCATATTGTGGTGACTATGTGTTATAATTAGTCACATTGTGATGGTAAAATGTTCTATTTTGTCAACGTGTGGTGTCTATACGGTATATTTAGTCACAGTGTATTTTTATATTTAGTCACACTGTGATGGTTAATTGGTTTATTTAGTCAACATGTAGCGACTATATGGTATATTTTGTGACAATATAGAGTCTATGTGGTATATCAAGTCACATTGTGGAGGTTACGTGGTATATCAAGTCACATTGTGGTGATAATGTTGTATATTTAGTCAGATAGTGGTGGTATATTGGTCTATTTAGTCAACATATGGTGGCTATGTGGTATATTAAGTTACATTGTGGTGATTAAGTTGTATTTTTAGTCACATTGTGGTAGTAAAGTTGTCTAATTAGTCAACGTGTGTTGTCCATGTGATATATTTAGTCACATTGTGCCGGTAACGTTGTACATTTAGTCACATTGTGGCAGTCACGTTGTACATTTAGTCACATTGTATCGGTCACGTTGTAGATTTAGTCAAATTGTGGTGGTTAAATGATATATGTTGTCAACGTGTGGTGTATATGTGATATATTTAGTCACATTGTGGTGGTTACGTTGTTTTTTTAATCACATTGTGGCTGTTACGTTGTACATTTAGTCACATTGTATCGGTCACGTTGTACATTTAGTCACATTGTGGCGGTCACGTTGTACATTTAGTCACATTGTATCGGTCACGTTGTACATTTAGTCACATTGTGGCGGTTACGTTGTACATTTAGTCACATTGTATCGGTCACGTTGTACATTTAGTCACATTGTGGCGGTAACGTTGTAGATTTAGTCACATTGTATCGGTCACGTTGTACATTTAGTCACATTGTGGCGGTCACGTTGTAGATTTAGTCAAATTGTGGCGGTCAAATGATATATAGCGTCCACGTGTGGTGTATTGTGGTTTGTTTAGTCACAGTAAGGAGGTAATGTGGTTAAGTTTGTCACATCGTGGTGTCTTCGTATTTTTGTAAAAAAGGGGTGGCTACGAGATATTCTATGCTTACCTTGTTATGGATTTGTTTTGTTTTGCTTGCTCATCTGCACTTCCAGGGAGGCGTGGCTTGACCCTGTTTACAGACACTCTCGTATGTACCATTATAGTTTGATAATACTGCTTTTGTTTGTTGCCGGTGTGTTTTATTTTGTCACTCTTTATTGAAGTGTAGCATGCATTCGTAAAGGATTTTGTTTTGATTATGTCGACACTGTGGTACATTTTATCCTTTTGTATTGACGTGGTACAGTATATATGTATTCGTCGTTGTTGTTGACACTGTGGTTTGTGTCTTGTTCATTAAAGCAATTGTTCATTTTGTTATTGTGTGATATCATGGTATGTTTTTGTCGTTTCTTTATACTGTGTTTTATTTCTAAATTATATCTAAGTGTCCTGTTGCAGTGACTGGTACACTGTTTTCATTTCATTGAGTCGTCATATGAAGTTTGCGTGCTTTTATAATATTTACTTTGTATTTCAAAGCAAATTAATGTTATGGCATGCATTTCACGAATACGGAATTAACACATCACGCTAGTAACGTTTTTTTTATTATTATTATTATATTTTCCAAAATGTTATGACATAAACATATGTTTATACATACAATTTACATGGGCGTCTAGAATCGCCGTAAATAATGTTCATACTGTTCAAAATATTCGATCAAGTATCAGTATTCGTCATATATATTAACAAATAAGTATACATTCACATTTTTGATAAAAAAAATAAAACTTCCGGATATTCTTGTCCGTACTCTGTTCTAATTATTATTGTATTACAGTCTAGTTCTGATTTCCGGTTAGGGTCACGATGGTGAACAGACTTCGCACAAACGTTATTAACTGGTAAATATTAGTATATGTAATGCTTCGTATGGTATAACATCATCCACGCTAGTAATGTTATACAAACAATTTGAACAAAATAAGTTAACAATATATTTTCATGCGGCGTTTATCAAGGAGTTTGGAACAATTTTTTGTTTTGTTCCTGTATTCAAAAATAATTTCATTATGAAGACAAGTCTATCCTATGGTGCTTTACAAAATGATTATGATCAGTTATTTTACAAAATACTTATACACTTTATGTCTCTAAAGCTTGTTTATTCTTAATTTGGATATGAGAAATATCACAGGTCAACAGACAGCTTATTCTCCCCATCACTTAATATAAATGTGTTAAAAAGTGTAAAAAACGAAAGGAAAAAGATATTGCTGCATGTTTCTTTGACATTTACAAATCATTTCGCTCTTTATGAAGAAAAGCAATGTTTTGCAACATAGCCTGTTTTGATATTGTGAAATATATTCTCAATGTCGTGAAACGCACAAACATCAAAACTAGCACTTCTATACGATTTTAAAACATTAAATAACAAATAGTTCGGTATGTTATAAGGATAAAGCAATTTAAGTCCCACAATTTGTATACGTCAATGACATGGAAGTACTGCCGTTAAAATAATCATTTGAAGATGATGAATAGTAGAGAACGATTCCTATGATTGCGGATGACCTATTTAGTATTCCCGAATCGGCTTAAGGACTGCAACTTCATGTTAAGCTTCACTAATGCCCTTTACATGGAGGCTCTCTATAAACCAAAAATCGATGATTTTCCAATCTAGAATCTCGACTTGATAATAGCTATGATATCGAAATCGAAACCATGCCCTACAATCAGGTTTTGAATGTAAATACCTTGATGACTTCATCTACTCAAACTTCAATTAAAGAATTGTCAAGTAAAAAGCGTTAAGGTATTACATGTCATTAAAAGATGTACTCAAACTATAGCAAATGGGCCCAATTCAAAGGCCCAGTGTGGACTATTTAAAGAACTCATCAGACCTATTTTAACATTTCACTTCGAGATTTGGTAAGAGTTCCTACAGCGAAACTGCATTGAACCCACTCCTCAATCCTAATTGAATCGACTCCGTGCAAGGGCTACAGCCCAGCATATCACTGCACATGGATTAATAAATCCTCATTTGGACAAATTCACCTAATATTCTGTAAACATAGAATGGGTTTGAAATAGAGAACCGCTTACATAAATACCAGAACAGAGTTTGGTTGTATCGGGTTTAACGTCCTATTAACAGCTAATATCATTAAGGTTCAACAAGCCCCCTAAAATATGCTGTAGTCACCTTAACTTCAACCCCCTGATAAGTCATGTTCAAAGACC
>JAUMHH010194769.1:0-13839 GCA_032359455.1 Chlamys rubida
AAAATCCCATATAACACTGGATCCTAATGGAGGTATGTCCGTAGGATACGAATTACTTAAAATAGTATATGGGGCAAGGACCTTATGATGTTGGCAAATTTTCTGAGCATTATAAGACTATATATATATATACATATAAATACATTGTGTAATAGTCTTCATAATACAGATATTTATAGAGCATCATATCGTGTATATTGCTGGAATACAAATTGTGTAACAACAGTACGGATTCTACAAAACAAACAAGTAATTACAACTGTACTTAGCAAGCGACCTTCGATTTTTGTCCTGGGGTAACTACATGTATATAAAATCAATATTGTTTCGAATAAAACATGCAATTAAAGTCGCTTGTTATTGGTCGTATTTGTGACAGGTCCCTCGTACTCCACAACACTCCGGTCGATACCGTCACACCACACGTTCATCACCCATTTGTCACACGACTCTTCGCTCGTTTAGACCGAAACAAACAAACGTAATGCAACATTAAGTTCGTGAAGTCAGACCCGGATACCAGGAATCGTTCAGGGTTAAATGGTCATTCTTTTTCACTGGCTTTGTAGTATGACTATTTTGTGATGTATATCACTCCGTGTGAGCATTACTATAAAGATTCCGTCAATGCTCAGTCTTTAATCCTAAAGATAATCTTACAAAAATACAAGTGCTGATGTCTTAATTAATATTATTTTTAACAGAAGAATATTAGCAGTTACCCTTGTTCTACTGTCTAACAATCCTACCGATTTATTGAATGAATTAAAATAATGATTAGTTAACCTTATTTTTCATCTCATTTTCTGTTTTTGTTTTATTTTTAATTTTCTCCATCATTACTTATCATTTAGAAATAACGGTATTGTTGTAAATGGTTATGCTTGGCATTGCATAATCTACAGTGAAACTTCTGGAGGTATGTGATAAAGAACACTATACCTTTAAAATATTTCCAATGTATAAATATGATAGAAGTATACTGCTTTCAGATAAAATATTTTTTAAGTGAATTTGGATAATGAAATAAATTAAACAAAATACCTCCTATTACACACGGTAGGACAACGGAACTCCCACATTGCTACAACAAATATGGATACCGGAAATCACATGTTTTACATGGCAGGTTGATTGCCGCTTGTGGTTTCCCTCTTTTGATTGCAAAAGCAACTTTCTAACTTTAAGCCATTTGCTGTTGATTGCAAACACTAATTAACGTTGATAAAATCTCGCTCATTGATCACACTATTCGCAAAAATAATGAAATTAGTTCCTCATAAACTTGACAAAAGCCTATTGTTCTTTAGAAGACGTGGGTCTATAAATAAAGCGTACTCCAGAGAGTCGGCAGGCGAGCAGGGCTATAACCTTCTGAGTTTGTAATTATTGTTTTTATTTTCGAATGATTGGAGCTACAACAGTGAGACAAAACCGATTGATCAAAAGCTTTCTTCAGCGCTGGCATCACGAGATCGCCTTGGCTCCCTGTGGGCCGTTCGGTTTGTGTTCCTGACAGCACAGATCGTATATATTCACTCGTAAAGGTGGGGCTTGAATCCATACCTAGTTGTATGAACGACAGAAAATTAAATGGTCTTCACTTTGTTTCAATCCTTTTGGGAGGAAATAATTCCACTTAAAACGTTCGAGTTTGTCACGCTACAATGAAAATAAGAGTTCTTCAGGGAATAGGGATGTTTCGGAAACCCTTCAGTAATCCCTGTTCTCTCGGGATTGTTGATAGCCGCCCGATAGACGATCTCTGAATACAGAGTTAATTGAAAGAAACGACTCTATTTGAAAACTACACGTTTCAACTCCCAAAAGCAGACTCTGTCACAGGGATAATCACCCAGGACCGTAAATTATTTCTGATTATGATAAAATCATGAGAGGGTGATGGGGACTGGGACCTGAAGTAAACACACAGGTGTGTATTCATCGTGAGATAGGGAAAACCGCATTACGCGTGTGATTATTTCAACTGTAAATGACAGGTATGCTCCATAAACATACAGGTGCGTATTTAACAGGTAAACAATTTTGTAACGGTAAATGAAGCCATGCCATCTACTGGTATGCGTATTTGGTAGGGTTTAATGGGGTATATAGATGATACTCGAATTGAAATTGTGTATTAAATAGAAAATATAAACAACTGACTAATAAATTAATTTTTACAAAATGCAAATATTGTGAACAGATATATCGCTTTTGGTTAAAACAACCCCTATTTATCACAAAATTAACACCACCGCATATTTAATAAAACATGTCAATGTATCTTTTACATTTCCTATTTGTATGTTTAGATAGAGTATGGTATAACTGACAATTTGGCTGGATCAATGCCATTTACGTAGTTTTTTGTTGTGCGTCATGAAAATTTAAAACCCTAGACATCCATATGTATTCAATACCGCTGTGTTGTTTGTGGTGCAGTGATGAGTCATATGTTAATTATATTTAAATTTTAAAAAATATTTACCTTTATGTTTGTAATTTTTTGAGACTCTGATGGCCCGGGTCAGATTTGACCATGCCTGTTTACACTGTAGTAGAGTAGACATTTACTTATTCTTTATGACTAAATATTAAACATATATATATATATTATATTATTTCTTCGTCCGTAAGGATCATTTTTCTGCTTTTATCATATATATTTATATATCAACTTCCATAGGAAAACAACTCATAAACGTTCATGGTATATTTTGCTACAATGTGCCCATATAAGAGTTGTCCATACATTATAAGGACAGTTTGTAAATAATTGGTGTTTTGTATTTAACATTGTTAATATTAAGCAAAACAATAGCTATTTTTGGTATCGGTGGCCTCTGTGCCTGATCACACACTCCTGTTTTGGCGTGCAATCTATAAGCAATGTTAGTTGTTATGTTCTTTGTTTGTATCGTTCGTGATGCCAACTACTATGTTTCATAGACCTGAAAATTAAATACATTATTAATGAAGATATTGGCAACTTTATTCCTCCAAGCCACCGTAACCGTGGCTTCAGGTAGGGGGCTAGCGTCATGTTACTGCTAGTCGAGGCGTAGAGAAGGCTTGCTAATATTGATATTGAGTTTCCGAATGCGCGTTTCGCCCAGGTGATTTTAACGACCTCTTAACTCCGATCACAATAATGATAGGAGCTATGTTCAGTTTGTCAACACAATAAATATTTCATCACTAAATGACGTGACTTTCGTCCATGACAGGCTTGCAGTTGACAAATTGGTTTTTTTCAATTTGAAGGCTGGTATGATTGTCATACAAACCGAATCCTCTATATCATAGTTACTAGTTTAATGTTATCAATGTAAAGATTTTGTCAGTGTTTTTAACTTAAATATAATTTAAGTCTTTATGAATATCAACAACAACAACAACAACAGCAACATTTAAGAAATAGAAACAAATAAAAACCTGTTCCCTATTGAACTAAACAAATCTGGTGTAAAAATACACAGTCCAATGAATTATTTAATTAGACAGAAGAAGTAATACAATTCGATTGAATAGGGTTTGTTGTTTTAGACAACAAAGTGCGAGTATATCATGAATATATAATTCTAATTGTGTCCCGGTGGTATTAAAGCTTCGGTCGGATATGTTCTGTAATTTACACGTTATTCCCTTTAAAACTATAAACAAAGGTATAGTAACTTTATAATACAGTTTCTATTGTCTTGCTTTAAGAAATCGAAAAGTTATACACAATTTTTATATAGAATTATTTTCTATATGTCAAGTACAATTAAATGAGGAGGATTGCACATATACTTCTTAATTATCTGTATATGAATATAGAGAGTACACAGTTTTCCAGTTTAATACGCTGGAGACCTCTTTGTCACGCCTGAATGCTTACTAGTTCGAATCTCCCCATCTTTTCCGGTTATTGCTGATGCGCACCATAGAAATCAAATGTGAATCGGAATTATGGTTTTAATAAACAATGTCACTCAGTGCTGGCCTGGCCATGGTTCCATTATTTCCACGGAATGTGAATCAGGTTTAATTTGAATTAACGCTGAATCTTTCATATCACCAGTAGTGTTCTCCATCGTAGCCCTGATTATATTGAGTATGCTTTAGTAGATATATAGTTGATCCGATATTCCCCTGAGAACCACATGTTCCGACAATCCTGAACAGTCTTGTAATTTTGTTAATGAATGAATGGTTCGGAGGATATAGGCTTAGCCACGGAGGAGTCGATGGGTGGGTAAGTGAGGGACAGAGCGTTGTTCACGACAGCTGGTCATCGCTGGTAAATAGCAAATGATTTCGAACAGTCAAACCTGGATTAATAGAAATCACTTCTGTGGAAAAATAAACACATAACTGTAGAATGCTTTTCATTGAAATTAGTTAAATGTTTGAGAGAGGCAGACTTAATTATGTTTTCGGAAGGTATGCCACCTGGCAGTCAAAGTTAGCGGTATTATATCACCATATAAAGTGGTAAAAATAGTTGACCAATTAGTCCAAATTATAGATAATCAAATATGACACATATTAATTAGACTCTGGACAGCTTACAAATGAAAGAAATGCAGTGGTCTTTAAAACATTAGTTGTGTTTAAACAAGCGGGGAAAGGGTGTTTTTTTTCGTTCTGAAAATACAAATGACCCTTTTCTCCATAATTTTAAATCGCTGTACATGTTGAATTTCCTATCCATATACATTTTTTGTATGATTCTATCGGTGAGTTAAAACAGGTTTTTATTAATTCTCATCAAGCTTTGAAAATATCATTAATTCTGCCATAGTTTACCTATGGGTGTATCACTATATGCTATATCTATTTGTAAGACAAATTTGGAAAATAAGGTAAAATAGATAAACATAATAATTATGAAAGTCTTACAAATGACATTGATTCTGACATCATTACTAAGAAACAGATAGTAGATGAGCATGGTACAGTCAATGTATCCATGAACAAGGAATCAAGGAAAATGATGAATCATGAAGAAAATGTACGGAAAGAGATAGAGCGTACCTTTGTTCCTACGAGTCATAATATGTAATAAAACTGTAATGCTGAATATTTCATGTATGTTATCACTCTGGTGTGAGGAAGTGTCTAGTCACTGTGACCCAGGACAGTCGCAGTACAAAAGGCAACCTAAATCATCCCCCATGTGATGAAAAATTCTATTAAATCTTACCCGTCGGAGATAAAATTGTCTTTGTATATACATCAATGTATTTTTTCCTCTATCTATTAAGACAAGAACGGGCCCTAAATATTCGTTCGTACATATAAAAAGGCAGAAATAATCGTCAGCATACACCTTTCTCTTGACCCAAACTTAATAAGAGCTTGTCGGAATTTGGCGATCACGTATCCAGAAAACTGGCCTTTCATGCATTTTTAATACCGTGATTGGTTTTTATTTACTCACAAAACTCGTAAAGCTTCATCCCCCGACATTTTTGTAGGCCAGATTTATGTGTCTGAGGGGGACTAAGTGTGTTATTGTAAGAATTTGGCCGAATGGTTGACAGTTATGAAGTTTTGTTGGTTTTTCCACTATTACGCTAATCGTCATTGTTTGTGCCCTTACTCGTGGACTGGTAAAAGAGAAAAGTCAAATTTGTTTTGTTAACGTATGTATTCCTACGTAACAAATATGTCATTACAAATATTCCGAGGTAGAGCTAGCGATCAGGTGGTGGTGGCGATTTCTTTCATGAGATATTCTAGCGCCTTATAAGATTGTGAAATTGTCCTCGCTGTTGCCTCGCTAGTGGGGCATGTGGAGCTAATGACCACGTCTTTAATGGCAATCGACTAATTCGATTTACTGTATACTACATGTATGTGCTTCTATCACCAGTGTAGGGGTTATTCCAGCATTCCAACTGCAAATTATATTTAGACAGAGCCTGATCAATTCTAAGGAATGTAGAAATGCAACGAGGCATAGTCCAAACATTAGGAATTGTTCTCTTAGCATTTTCAGTCTGGTCGATCATTATCGGTAAATGTCCGTTTTGAATTTTCGAGCAAGGTTTAGAAACGTTTTTAACGCGTGGTGACGTTTCTTGAGAGGTTTCTGAATGGAGTCTAACCAGCATCCTAGACTAGATAAGAACACAGGGCCTGGCTCAGCAGAGTCATTTGACGGTAATTCCATCAACTGTGTCCCGTTTGTCCTGCGTCTAATGTCACTTTCCTGTTTCACTTGTATCAACAGATAATTATATTGTCCAGTTTAACTCAAGAATGATAGGGGGTAATTCCTCTGTCACCAGTGTCGCTTCTGGTCATGCCAGTCTCGCGCAGTCCTCGCGCTTCGGCGCTGGCTTAATCTTAGACCGACAACGACTGAGAATATGACAAGAAGTGCGCTAAAGGAAATTCTATAATAAATTGGGTTCTAAGACATATTAGGCAGTTTTGTTGGAAGGCCAGGCTACTAGTGATGTGAATAATGACTCTTCATTCTTCTTGGGTGCTCTTCACAATACCGTTGATGAGGTCTCGCTGAGTTGGAGTGGCTCCTGGTCTGGGCGGTGCAGCACTACCGGGAAGGGATATAATGTTGCTGTGCATTTTACTAGACACTACTGTTTTGACGTTCCATATAATACGACAAACTTGATAAGTCTTGAAGATTAATTTGTTTACCTAAGTATTTTTTTTCTTAAATGGTACTTTTTGTTTTGTTTGGATTTAAATTCCAATGTTTAAAGCGTTTTGTAGAAAAGATTTGACATGCTTTTGAATTTCGCTGTCATTGATGCGTTTTCCTGTGAAATAAAATTGTATGTTGTGATGGATTTGTAAACTAACTTTATTTTTAACAACAGCGGTATTTCAACAGGTCTTGATATTAAAGTTAAAATTCCGAGTAACCGTAGTAAGTTTATGTTACCGTTATATTTGATCTGTCAAACAGATTATTGTACCTTATTGAGATCGAGAGGAGAAACATTGGTTGTGAATGCAAAATTTATTAAACATGTATAATGATGTGTATTCTAGTCTAATGATATACGACCAGATAGAACTAACGGTGCGATATGTTCATCATTGTCAGACTCGAATTAGTAATGACGGGAGAATGATTTGACTTGTGTGGACAGGGTCGGCTCCTAAAACTGTGGTGAAATGTTGATAGCTTTGCGTCATTAGGACCAAGCACACTTTAGCATAAAACATAGCGTTTTATATAGGCGGAGACGGATTCACTATTGCTGTGACATAAACTGACTGTGAGAGCGGAGCTCAGACTAAAACAAAACCCCGATCGATAAGACGATACGCTGTGCTTATTAAAACACTCCGGCTTCTGTACGGTATTCTTCTTTTGCGTCAGATGATGGTGTAATTACCGTTTTTTAATGACACACATTGTTGTCTTTTAACTCCTCATAAACACCATGTATATGTATGAGATCATGATGTCCTACCATAAGATTTGGTGTCTCATTACTTCCTATTAATGTCACATCATGCCGAATTTGAGTTCCAATTTTGTCCTTGCATGTTGACACTTTTTTTCTATGTAATGATAATTAATGTAATGTTTTTCTTCAGGCCTGCTAAGGATGTATTTGGACCTTTTTCATTTCAAAAATGGCTTATGGTATCATGCTTCATAGTATCGATTATCGTGTTTTATAAGATGATCTCCTAAACAAATGCTATCTGCTATAATATAATGCTGATTAAATACACCTTACATTCAAATGGCCCTATTTTGTTTTTCTTCCAAATTTCCTTTTACGATAGGCTCATAAGAGGTATACAACTTATACATATACAATCGCCCATTGTTAGGATGGTCGGAAATCTGTTTTCCCAATGGACGCTTTTCTCCCAGTGGAACCATTCGGGATCGGACCTTTAGTCGCAGCGGTTACTAAATGGATAGGCACAAATTATTTATATATTTCATCATCTTTTATTCATACGGAGAGAAAAAATCGATGGGATACCATAGAAAGAGGAAAAGTGTCATGGGATTGCATGCAGCACGACAAACCCCTCTGCCGTTAACAGGTGACGCTAGACTAGCATAGTACCCAACTCCTACAAAATTCATATCTTGACTCCGTCAATTCAAAAGCTCATCTGTTGTTTCCGTTAGGCGATGAATAACCAATGCTTTATAATCTGGTAGTACAGTAGCGTATCAAAGAAAATTACATAGCGTACGAGCTAGACTATATATAAAGAGGCGACTGAAAATATTAGGGTAGGATTCCAATTAACAAACATTTGTAACGGTAAGGACAATTGTTATTTTTATTTAGAAATTTAAAGCTGTAATGGTATAATAATATGATATCGATTACACACATATTTGTTTTATTGTTTTTCCGACCTGTTAATGAGATATGTGAAAAGTGAAATAGGTGGTTATGTAAACAATGTAAACAGGAGGACATAGGTGAAATCAATAAATACCAGCGGTAAGTTTGATTGTTTTAATGACAATGACAGGCTGCAAAAAAGTTAATAATAGTGATATACACAAGTACATTCCTACTTTATTGTAACAGAACATTAAATCCATGATAGTATACCTTATATTGGATTATGTGACTGCCATAACTCGGTCTTCGATATTCGAAATATATAGAGGTAAATATTTCCCGACATGTTTCCTTGTGTTATTTCCTGAACAAAAAAATATTTCTATTGAGAAAAATATGTTATGAATGACATTTTATAGATTCCTTTTTATATACAAAATACATTTCTGATTTCTATTATTTATTTTATAAAACTCTAGTCTAACTATCTCCTGAATGTATTACGAATCACGTTATTGATGTACATGTGAAATGAATATAGAGAAAATGACGTCTGTCAAGTAACCAGTAATTTCTAAGAATTTATTTTATCTCTCTCTCTCTCTCTCTCTCTCTCTCTCTCTTGTTCAATATCCCTTCCTCTCTCCTCCCTCGTTTCCTTCTCGCAATATCCATCTCCTCTCTCTGTGATAGACCTTATTTTACTTCGTGCTAAATGACTGTTGAACAGGAGCGTGTAACTAACGGCATGGCTTGTTACAGGTGAAGAAGCTATCACCCTATTATTGCATGCCTTCAGGTACTATTCCTCCCTGCCGATCCGTCAGGTACCTATAATCAGTGTTTTGTCAGAGGCCTCGGGAGTGTTGTAGGCCCGTTTTCCAAACACTCTGGTAATGCTAGTTTTGCTACCTAACGCTTTCATGAGCGTTATGTTGCGTTTAGTATCGAGTGTTAGCTACCCGGCTGGAGTTATAGCTACCCTCCAGGGAGAAATTTAACAAATACATAGCAGATCTCTCCTTCACTAAAGCATAGTAAGCTAGCCGTCGATTAAGCGAGGTTTAATTTCCCCCGTGTGCTCATCGTTAGCGCAACAATACACATCCAGAGAAAGGCATACACACTCGGGCAAGTAATTCCACTTCTGGATTAGCTTAACTTGCAGTCCCTGTTGGAATGAAATTCGTGAATATTCATCAACCTGCCTTCCCATCTCATTCAAGGCAAGGCTATTATCTTATTAGGCACAATATTTAAACTTACTTGGACATTCTGTCCCTAGTGGGGTGTACGTTTTGCCTACGACGTCTGTGTCTTACAAATGCCTATGGAACGAAATCCAATTGCTATGCCTTGAAGGAATTCGGTGTAGTTTTATGGTCTGAAAGCTCATAAAACACGCTTAACGGTCGAACTTTTCTACAGATTCTTGATACTTCCACAGTTTATGCTCATAGGTTTTAAGGAAGATTTCATTTGTTATGTTATGTAAGAAGCTGTCATAAGTTACAATGCTTTTTCTTGATGATTTCGTGAAATAAAATCTGAATTTTACCAACTGTCTGCACCGTGTTTGTAAAACGTTTGAAAGCTATGTTATTTTTTACCGCCGCCCAGTCAAGTAAGCGATACAAAGAGTATAGGAAAGATTGAAATATACAGATGACAATAACCAGAATATAAAAAAGTATTTCCTCTTTCATTAATGTTTGTATTTGTGTTTAAGTGTACAAAACGTACACAGGTGGAAAGAATCAATACCAATCATACAAATAACTACCAGACCATGCAGGAAGAAACATCTATCCCCAAAATGCTGTTGTTATTGGTACAAAATAGAAAATGTGTTACGTAACGGGAGACTGTTAGAAGATCGAAGGTTGTGACCATTAAATCCTAAACCATCTCTTTGATCATGTAAGGTAGTGTGACAAATGTCCGGTAATTGGGGGATCGTGTTTTTCTTGCAGGATGTTAAAAATTTATAACATTTCGCAGATAATTATAGCATCGATCCGGTAAAAAAGACCACCTCAAAAGGAATAAGAAATGACTGGATGATTCCGTGTTTTGGAAAAAAATCCTATTTAAACAGAAATGAAAGGAACTGTGCGCGTTTTTCTGTATTTGTTTTTTCATCGACACAAAAGAATAGACGTTAATATGAATATTATATAACTAGTTGGGCCTAAACAGAAATTCAAAGCAGTGTCACTTCAGTAAGTTTGATCGTCAGTTTTGAATGAATTATTAATCTATTGCTGAAGTACCAAGAAATTGGACAATACAATTAACAGTTAAAATAGTTAAAAAGTAACAGATACTAAACAATTAAATGTAATTTATGAAGGGACGAACTTGTGAGATAGCGTGTTATTCTTCATCAAAAGAACCGCTATGCCGTTAAAAGGGCGCTGGGTATGGATACAGCGTAGGGACCAGTCGCCGTCCGGTCTACACATCCAGCTGTTCCAGCGTAGTTTAGAGAACATCACCTTAATTAACAAGTTAATAAAATAACAATATCACAAAACTGTACACAGCAAACGATAGATCCTTGGGGGCTAACTTTAGGGATCAGCCTCACCGCGGAGACCAATATGGCCGTAGATAGCGCGATCTGAGGGCTGATGGCGTAGCGGTTGATCCTCGGGGGCTAGCTAAGAAACAATCCACGATGGATCAGCCATTCCATAGAGACCAATCTGGCTGATATTCAGTCTGATGGTGTAGTGTATACATCAGTATATATAAGCTATTTTATACATTAGAGGTGGTATACAGAATAAAAAAAGTAACGAGTTACGAATTAACCTGATCCATCCAACAATGTTGTCGTTATACAAATCGTTTATAAGAAGAAGAGTTATGTCCATAACAACAAATATAAGTATAGTTTTGTGATGTCAATTTAGGGATAATTTTTAAATCAAAATTTAAAATAGTGACCATATGAAATCACATCAAAATTGATAAAATGACTTTTTAATCATTTAGATCACTTTAATTTTAATAGATAGTTTTAAGATCTTTCATAATTAAAGAATTGACTTAAGTCTTTGGAGACAGATATCGTGAAATAAATTTCGAAGGAGAAGGGGGTGGGGCATGAAACACTTCCTGACCACGTGGCTGTGCTTCCTTTTTCTTCTGTGTAGATTTTTTATCATCCGTTTTTATTATCGTTTGTTCAGGTAAGTTGTTTCCTTTTCTTGTCGCCGTTTAATTATGATTTTGGCCTTGTATGTTGACGTGTAGTTTTTAAAAGTTTATATATGTAGGTATATGTAGGTGATACATACGTAATATAGACAATCAAATAAATAAAAGGCGCTGATAGAATTATTGTAATACAATTTCAAAGTACAAGATACGTGTACCGGTCAGATATCTTCAGAGATGTTTTATCCGGGCAAATTGTTCAATAAGACAATAACATAGCCTAATCATAACACTATAATAAAAAGTAAATTTTCAGACATTTAGCACAAAGAAATGTTAATATTTTCCTCACGTTACTGAAGCGTAAAACCTGGAAAAAATGTATATGTATATATGACGGTGGAGATAAAGAGAATCTTAGATGCATCAGTAATATAACCTGTTAGACTATTTTCCCGTGTGTACTTAAAGCTAAAAGCTTGTATAGGATTGACATGATTGGGTGGTCTATTTCCAGTCGAATACACAACATAACAGGATGGCCCTTGATGGTTCATAATCCAATAACGTCCATTACACCTTGCATTAGTCTCCACGAAAAAGGAGCTCTATCTGCAGTTATGAAAAATGTTTGCGGTCCATACTAGCATACTCATCATATTTGCCCTATAGCTAAAGTTTTAAAATTATTTTTGCTCGTAAAAAGACTTGTTAAATATTTTTCTTCTTTATCTTGGAATGGACTTTCACTTCTTTATACATCAAAATATTGGCACAGTAATTTTTTATTGTTTGAGTGCACCTATCAATCAAGTTGCTTCGTTTTAAAAAGGTACTGTTGTTTTCAGACCTCCTTTTAACCTGAATGGTTCTTCGTGCACTGTAAACTCTATAAAGGGTGGTTCATGGTTGACCGATTGTCTTTGTATTTATACCACATGCGCACTTTGTACTGTTTAAACAATATTGTCATATTGTCCGCTTAATGTTTTGGTGTAAAAATCGTTTAAAAAGCAATGACTTAATCTCGCCTTTTTTATATATAAGGTTAAATTGTTTCCAAATTACTTTCCTAATTCAATTTGATAAACGCTGAAAGTAACAGAGGACAGAAAAAGTAATTTCATGATTTTATTCGACAACAGAAAAGGTGAAAATGGATATAAAAAAGATAAATGAATCCTTCTATACATTTGTCATCGATTTGGAATCCAAATTACATTTGGAGGTACTGTGAGTGTAACATGGCTAAGTGTGTGTTTGTGAGGCAGGCGATGAGGAGGAGAGTCGGGGTATAAACTGGTAGAGCGGACGTGTCAAAGGTGTTTACACCTCCCAACACTCGACTGTGGACCACGGCGCGGAGCCTCTGATGGCTATCGTTCTCCACTGGTCACCCCCATTCATCACTCCTATCATTCAGCCTACTAATGTGATTAAACCTTCGATTAGGGTGCTGATGTCATGCCGGCTCTGGTGCCAATTGGAGTTTTTTCCACGACCAGATCGCGTTTTATAGTGCATTTTCTCCGGCTGCAGATGGGCGCCCAAGAACATACGATCTGACGAAGCACATGATTGAAATCATAATGACAACCATTTTTCACTCGAAAAGTTTTCGTCGCTTCTATTTGTAGGAAAAACAATAAGGTTGTAGATAGTGAAAATAGGAGAAGATAGCCCCCACGAGACGGGCAATTTATTTGGTATAAAGGAATTCAGTTCTGCAGGTATTAAATTTTCTGCTTGTGCTGTTCAAAGACGTATCACTTCAGGATTAGAAGCGACATGTGTATCAGGAGAAGGAGAGAGAAAGCGACCGTTGATAATACGAGACTTACCCTATAACAGGGGTTACGCGTTTTCCGACCGGGGACAAATTGAATCAGCTTTCTACTTTGTGACAAGACAATAGAGGCCTGTCAGAGACAAAAAATAGTCTCTGGGGTCATATATGAGGGTGGCATTAACGTTTCTTCGGTCCCTAGCGGCTCAATACATTACTATAGAACTTTATAAGTAGATACAACTATAGCCTGATTTACCATACACTCACTATCCATGCGAAAATAGACGCCAATTAAAACTGACGTTTGAAATTAAAGTTATTCTGGACTTCTCCTGAACATAGCACTCGGTAATGTACTTTTGTAATAGACTTTAATTAATATGTTTTTGATGATTATTCTATTAGATAAATGGAACACTTATTGATCAATTATATATTTATTATCTTTCTGTGCGTTTAAATGTTTTCATCAATCTGTCGACTTTATTTCTTAATGGATTTTAAAATATACACACACATATAATAAAAAAGGATTAAATGTCCATGTGAAGGAAGTAAATATAGAAAAAATAAGATTAACGACCGACTAAAAAA
>JAUMHH010194780.1:0-13839 GCA_032359455.1 Chlamys rubida
ACCTTTCTCAGTTATAACAGTGCTGGTGGACCTAACACACACCATGCTAGTTAGACAGAGCAGTACCTTTCTCAGTTGATCCAGTCTGTGACAGCTCGTGCAGAACTTGTGCTTCAGATGATCTGCAGGTTGGAAGTCACATACAGGTGGGTCCTCAAATCGGGCCAGGTCCAAGTCATACCTGTAGGTACAAACAACCTTTTACCACTAAACCCTAACTTTTATACAACAAAACTCTGACCATTTTACCACCAAATCTCTCACCTTTTTCATAATCAATCTCTCACTTTAAAAAAAAATGAACTATCATCTTTTTAAAACAATCTCTCACTTTTTACCCCTTAAACTTTCACCTTTGTACAATCAATCTCTCACATCTAAAACACTTTGGTGATCATTTGTGATATCTACACAGTGAGATTCTTACCATTTCTGATAGAAGTAAGTATTTTCATCCTCCCCGACAATATCTTCATCTGCATGTTCTATTCCTCCCAGCATTCCCCAGTTGGCAGGAGTTTTTTTATGAATAACCTACAACACATATGAAACTGCTGATAAAGAGAATGATCACATTATTAATAAATTGTCAACTCAGGGTCAACCAAGTACTTGACCCTTCTCACCGGTTGCAAGTAAATACATTCAAAATGGGTTTATATATATATGGGGAAAATATACCAAGTACTGGAGATGTAAAGGAAAAAACTACACTTGTAGAAGAAAAGCGTACCTTGACGAGCCCAATGGCCGTTTCCAGCCTACAGTCCTCACAGTCGTCCATCAGGAAGAGTTCCCGGGGATCTGAAGTCTCCCCCAACACCGTGTCTGCACCTCGACTATAAGCACATAGAATGTCACAAAATCTTCACTACTACAGAAAATCAATACAAATCAGACATTAAATAATTACTGATTATCTTAAATTTTTATTTTCTGGAATTGTGATATTTCAAGCCAAAAACTTGGACAATTGGGAAACCGTAATAGCTCAGTATCATGATACATGTCATCAAACTTGAGTGCATTAAAATATGTTTACAGTAGTGAAAGTCTTCAACAAGGGACCAAAGAAATAAGTTTTCCACAGTAAAACACATATAAAGTGATTCCTAGGGCATGAAAATAATAAGTTTTCTACATAAAACACATTTCAACACAATAAACTCCATGGAATGGAAAAAATAAGTTTTCTAATGTAAAACACATTTATAACCAACCCTATGAGATGAAGGAGTTGGTTATCTACAGTAAATCATGTTTATTATAAAACAGAAGGGAATGGAATGAATTCTTTCATTAAGGGAGTAATTTGTTAAAGATTTGATGTTAAAATGCAAAAAATATCATGAAGGAATAAAAATTATGTTATAAGCAAGAATTTCCAGCGTGTGCCTATTTATCTGTGTTTTTAAATATATTCCTGCATTGGTTCCTCTGTATTAATGATAAGCCTGGGGTTTGTGGAGATACTGACCAGAACCAGTGGGCGTGGAACATCTTGTTGCCGTGGGAGTCCTCCCATAGATACGCAACCCGAGCCAAGTAGACAGCCATAGAGTGACTCTCTGGCTTCACCGAGATGTAGTCGTCAATGGTGACCTGACAACACCAATACAACACAGTAAGTACTAGAGCTGTCACCTAGGGGGGTGACAAGTAGACAGCCATAGAGTGACTCTCTGGCTTCACCGAGATGTAGTCGTCAATGGTGACCTGACAACAACAACACAACACAGTAAGTACTAGAGCTGTCACCTAGGGGGGTGACAAGTAGACAGCCATAGAGTGACTCTCTGGCTTCACTGAGATGTAGTCGTCAATGGTGACCTGACAACAACAACACAACACAGTAAGTACTAGAGCTGTCACCTAGGGGGTGACAAGTAGACAGCCACTTCATTATGTATCGCTCCCACAAAATATCGTTAATGCTGACACAAGTGACCACCCACCTCTTGACCGTTAATGCAGACACAAGTGACTACCCACCTCTTGACCGTTAATGCTGACACAAGTGACTACCCACCTCTTGACCGTTAATGCTGACACAAGTGACTACCCACCTCTTGACCGTTAATGGTGACGCAAGTGACTACCCACCTCTTGACCGTTAATGGTGACACAAGTGACTACCCACCTCTTGACCGTTAATGCTGACATGCCTGTAGTAGTTCTTCCCATCTTTCTTGATTGGCTCACCAATCCACTTCAGTTTTGTCTAAAAATAAAATTGATGAAATAGACATATTTTCACCATAAAGAGTGTACATTAAAACTATGACTATACATAGTACAAATCTATAGATAATGAGAAAAAATAACCAGTGTAAAAATAATCCATATACAGTATTAGTTATATAAGAATCTACATGATAATGAAAATGTTGTTGAAATCCCTAGAGTTGATAGAGATGGTCATCACACAAATATCACTCACCTTTGTATTGACCGACAGTCTGTGCTTTTTATCTGGTGTCATCACTTCCTCCTGAATAAAAGAAAATCTAAGCTTTGAAATTCTTCATTTAAAAATACAAAACGCAACATTAGGCACACATTTCTGTGTACAATCCTAGCAAGTAAACACAACATACCAACCTGACCAGTTACCATGCCAACAGCACTACTGCTAAAACTATTGTGGTGGCATGTATCAATTTAGGCCTAACACAAAAATATGTTTGTTTCCTGTTACATGCTTGAAAAAAATTAGGGTAGGGGGTAGGGATTTTATTTTTACAATTTGTTGTATTTTGATTATCCATGAAATTGAACATCAAAACAAAAAGATAATGCAGACATCACCCATGTCACTACATTGTAGAAGATATTAAAACGAGGTGCCCAAAGACAGATTTGCCAGTGATGCTTGTTAAATACAGAACAATAAAATATTATTAACAGTAATTATTTATTACAACAAAACAAAACAGTTCTTTTGAAACGATGAATAACAAACACAAACCAATCCATTGCTTGGGCAGATATTTTAACAAAAACAAAAAAAATGGAAATGCTACTAAGTCACTAGTGTTGCTTTGTGAGAAAGGGAGATATTTTACTCCAAAGTTAACAACGTCTGCCACTTAAAGACCACTCCCGACTTCAAAAGTTTGTTCAGATGCAGGCTACAGCTGTACTCTCTAGAATAGTGAAGCGATTTGCTTTTGTGTTTGTTTCGTCCGAGTGATATGTTTCAAAAACGTCTGCCATTGAATACCACTGCCATCAAACGTTTCTCGCTGGCGTGATCACATTTATTAAACTTTAATGCAAGCACGGCTGTGTGTAGGGAAGCCATCTTAAAACACAGTCCGTGTCGAAAGAACGCTTAAATACAATGATCTGCTGTATCGCTTAAATGACCCTGATTGTTACAAACGTGTAAAATGTAAAACGGAAAATGGTAACAAAAATTCCGGAATTTTTGCCGTAAAATTGTTAAGGTCGCGCGGTAAAAGTAGGGTCAGTCGGGTAACCGGAAACAAACATATTTTTTTTGTTAGGCCTAACAGCAAAGCATTGTGCACCAGCAATGTACTGGTGAACCTGTTAAAGGGAAATACATGTCACTATGACTAAAGATGCTGCTTTAATTTTATTGTAAAAGATAATACTGAACTGCAATGTTTCAATAATGCTTTTTTTTTATCAGTAAAGAGCAGTATATCAAAATTATTACTTAGGAAATCTGAATTATTCCTAATTAAAGATGTGTGTACTGGGAAAACATATTTTACTTCACTGGCTAGGAATAAGACAAGGTTCATTTATGTTTTACTTCACTGGCTAGGAATAAGACAAGGTTCATTTTTTGTGTTAACTGGTTTGCAAAATTTGTTAAAATATGTTGTCTCCTTCTATCCATTATTTTTCAAATCATGTTATAAGATTTAATAGTGCTGGAAGAATAAGAAAAGGGTCATAACTAATGTAGACTAAATTAAACACAGCGTTCCTATTTGAGGATATTCGAATCAACATACATATCTTTCACATATACATTCCAAATCTCAAAAATATCTCTTTATTTCTAATTCCTCTAACATTGATGTTAAGTCTGAAGAATGATTTTTCTTTAATTTTATGTGTATAATATTACTTGAGACAATTCTAATCTGCAGCTTTTTGCTACAGACATATTGCTAAACATCAGGTCTATGTTATATTTGGAACTGCAGCAAGAAATTATCTTGGAAAAAACACGATTTTGCCATTATTATGTCAACAAACCACCCCTCTAATCACTTGACCACAAAATGGTGTCAATGAAAATGTGTTATAGTGATTTCTGTGGCTTCCACTATAACAACCCCTGGTTACATAGTCTGGGGAAAACACAAGAACCAGCTTACCGTCTGACCCCAGCCTGATGAGCCATAGGCATACTGAGGGATGAAGGTAGAAGGCATCTTGTGTCGTAGAGCCTCGGCCTCCTGTAACATGGTGCCACTGAAGTCCTCTATCTGATACCTGGAGATAGAACATTAAACATTAAATCTTCATCCAAAATATATTGTTCCTCAATAAACGGAAAATTATTTGTTTACTGAAATTAGATCTTGGAAAGACAAACTGTTCAAATAATAATTGTCTACAGTATCCAGATGATAGGGCCACTCAAAAAGTTTTTTTTAAAGTGCCATTACACTAAAACATTATAATCTGAACATGTCAGCATGACATCACACATGGATTTTCAAATTTTATGAAAATATGTTTAACATCCATTAACTTACCGCTTTTCTAATACTTCTATGGTAAGCTGTAACATTTCTTTTTTCGTCTTCTCTCGTCGTTTTATTAATTCTAATATTGTTCTACAAATGAAGAGAAATAAAATATTAAAGTATATAGGTAGTAAACTAAGGTGCAACAATAACTATCCTAAAATGACATTATATAATAACTTATTTTATGTTCATTAACCATTACACACGTATCAATATCTTTATCAGCATATACTTAATACTAAGGGTGTTAATACTTCTATTTATAGTAATTGCCAATCAATAAAACAAAATAATACAGTTACGTATCTCAGTACATTGTAGTTGTCATTTTATATCGTGATGATATATGCTGGCATTTACTCTGATGATGTGAAGGCATTTTCTTGCAGAATATTTTTTTGTTATAATAGACAATTTGGTGTAGTCCAAATTCAGAAGGACAAGTGTTGCAACTTTTAGTGGGGTTCCAATTATTTACACACTGAATTTTAACATGTTTACTCTTTTCTTCTGGTTATTGTAATACACTGTAATAGTATAACAAGATCGCACAGTTTTCCTCTGTAGATAATTTTCCAGCAAAGTTCTTCATAGGTACTTACACTGCTCTATTCAGATCTCGACGCAACTTCAACATTTTTTCATATGAGTATTCATCATTCTTCCTATTCTGCATAAAGAAAAAACAACAAACTTTTACTTCGTTTTATCTTGAAGTACTGTTTGTCTAACTAGTGAAATGTGCACTTGATGAACAAAAATGCAGGGTCTGAACAATATATGCTCCATCCGATGCCAAACTGATCTTATATGAAAATGTATGAAAATACCGCAATTTAACAAAAATCTTTAAAATTGGTTTATTTCTGGCTTATAGTGAAAGAAAAACATTTTATTTAACCTGCTTTAGCTGTTCAAGGAAATTTCATATATATGTCATCTATATGAATTCCGACATCTTAAACCATTGAAATCAAAACCCTTTTTATATGATGTATATGGAACTGGTACATCATCAAATGCTAATGACTTGGAAAATGAAGGCAACTTCCAACTAACTGAAACATGATTGTTAATCAGAAGATTGAAAAGAATTTTTGATGATACATGATGTAGCTTAATACATCAGTTTAACTTAAAAGCACTTCCATAATCTTCTTTTCTCAAAAACAAGTTGTATTACTGGCACTGGGGCAAGACTATTCTGAAGGTAGGCAACTTATTTCTGATCTTTTTTTGAACCATATGAAAAATACCCAATTTCAATCTTTCAATCACAATGTCTTCGATATACTACACATTAAATTACCTTTCGTGTTTGCATTTTTTCTGTACGTCGCCGGAAAGCAACATATGGATTATTTGTTGTTGAGCCATCTCTCTTTTCTGTTTTCACTTGTAAAATTAAAGGATGTTCCTGAAAAATCAAATTGAAATTTCATGAAGATGATCATACACATTTAATTATCACATACCTGTTTTTTTTCGCAGCAAACATTCTGATGTTGTTAAACTACACTATCATATTTTGTTCAGGGATTGTTAACCCTCCCTTTTCCCATGCAGTAAAGCTGCCTATGCAGTAAAGCTGCCTGTCTATTTTCACAAAAACATCTTAATACAATGGATGATAAATTTATAAATGGCAGTAATTCCATTCATACCAGGCGTAGTCTCTTGTTCAGCCAGTAGTCGTAGGCAGCAATAATCAGATCATCATCTTCCTTTAACAGTAATTTAGCTTCTTGTAATGTCACAACCTGGAATTATACGAAAGAACATTAAAAGAATTCTATAACATCAAATCAAATAATACCAAATTTGACCTAACGAGAGTGCCTGCTCTGATCTGGGCAACCCAATGGATTTTGAAAAAAATCAGTTAACTTGTTTATCACAACAATCCTTCCCCTTGCAGTGGGTTTTATTTCCATAAGTCGTCCTGTTGGTTTTGTTAATTACCGGTAGACAATATCTGCCACCAGAATGGCCGTTATCATAGAACAAGCTGCCATGGAACATAATCTGCTGATATAGTGCCCATTTTTCAGAACTATATATGACATTTTATTAATGGGGAATTTGACTTTGGTGTGGAATAAAGAAACCTTCATATCTCTGCTGCAGTGGGAAAATAGAGAATTATGATGCATGTTGAATTTAAATAAGGTGCCTCAATCTTCATTTGCCTGCACCCAGTAACCTTATTGGGTCAAACACAGTATGTAAGCTATGCAAAAAAACCATTCCCCTTACCCTAACAACAGCTGAGCCCACAGCCAATAAAACCTAAAGCTCACAAATGATACATACTTTTTCATTTCATGTGAAGGTGTTAGTTTTATAACAGAATGGACCAGTTGTCATTATATACTGCGTTTAAAGAAGATGTGATTAATGATATGTTTATTATAATGTATCAAAGCACTGATCATAAAAAGAATTTATTTTAGAAACATGCCTGTTGTCCACTCCCTTTTTCTAGGCGGTCCATCATTTCCTCAAACTTGAGTGGTGTTATCTCCATCTTTTTGGTTTGTTCATTCACCCATTGTTCATCTTCACTGTCCATATCATAGTCAGGAATTTCTTGTTCCATGCCAAATGCTAAATAAATAAAATTTGCATTTCGATAATCAACTTTTTAAGCCCAATTTAAGTTTTGTTTGCTTTAAGTTGAAGCATACTTATATTTCCTTAACCAAAGCCAATAACTCAATATCGATTTAAAGTTGGCCTAATCTCAGACCAAGACAGATTTTCAATTTACAGTACATGTTGTACCAAGGATTTTCAATAAATACTACAATTGTTAAATTAATTTCTTTTTTCCCCTTCCGACAGTTCCCCACTGCTTAGTTTGCGTGCTACTTCCAGAGTCATCAATTTTACAAATTTCCTTTATACAAACTGTGACTCATTAAATCAAAAATAAGTAGAGTTCTATAGGAAGAACTCTCCAATATTCTAACGATGGCATTACAATACTGATATCCTATATGGTGCACTAACTGTGTCAGAAATCTAGATCAATAGTTTTGCATGTTGTTAAATGTCACCAGCAGATTCAATGTCGCTGACAAGTGCAATGCTATTAAGTGTAGTTCTCTTTATTGATTTTGAGTTAAATTTACTACACTGGAACTACTACAAGAGTACATGACAGCTTCCTATGTCCTGATCTATTACAAAACACTATCAGTTATTGCTGCTGCACGTACACACTGAATTATATTTTACATGCATCACAAATGAATGTAAAACTAGAAATATGTCATTTTTTTTTACATAAATCATTGACCAAGCTACAACTGATATATTTCCACCTGTCAATCAAAATGGTCTACACGCTGTTTAGGTAGCCATGCCAACACATGGAATTAATAAGAAAGCATGTGGCAAATATAACGTTAGCGTTGACCAACACCTCAAGTATGGGGTCATCTGCTGACACGGTCACCTGGCATGGGCAGAACAGGTAATTGGAATATAACGATGTTTTTACAACAATAAGTTTCAAAAAAGATTCAATCTTATATACGGATAAATCTTTTACTTTTTTGTTATGAAATACACGTTTCCAAGTAGTTTTCTGATCGTCTGCTAATCGCCAACAGCCAAATTCGTGAGACATGAAGAACACCAAAAAATTGTGATTTCAGCAATTCTCCTTTGAAAAGAAAATATCAGAATGTATTTGGCTGTTTTGAGCCCGTAAATATTTATTTTTCATACTCTAACTTTTATCATTATCAATTCGCATTTATGTGACCTTGTGAATTCCTGCCGGTTAATAGTATCACACGACCTTGACTCTTTGCAGTACACAAACTTGCGTACTTTGCCACTTTTCCCATGTCGTTTTGACACATTCCTACTGTCAATATTGAATAGTTCAGCATGATTTTACCCAAGAACGACATTTTAACCCCAGAGTGCTAATTACGTTGCAATCCTTCGTTGTTTCCCCAAACGTGGTATTGATCAATTCACACTTAACGTCCTGACTTTATTTACTCAAGTTTATTTATCCGATTCTATAATATAATATGACTTAAACTTGCAACTTTTCGTAATTGTTTAATTGGCAATGCAATCAGGGGTTATTCAACGAAATTTACCGTAGCAGTTTATTGCTGCGAGCATATTTCAAAACATTTCTGAAACTCCTCGAAAAATTTACGTTAAATGGTCGCCACCAAGGACTGGTTTTGGAATGTTCTCGAGTATCGTGTACACCCCTTTCTTGGCACTTCATTTTTCCTTTTAAAAAAGTGTGCATTATACGCGAATATTAACGGTAGTCGTTGGACATAAAGTATCTAAACCAATCAATAGCAATTTATTATACAACAGTCTACCCCTTCGGGAACCTCAAAGGTGCCCGATTCATACTCGGAACATTTTAGGTTTTATATAATTCCAGTGTGAAATTTGGAACGCCTTTAGGTTTTATGCTATTCCTGTTTAAAAAGGAAATTGATATCTGAGTTATCCAAGAGCTTGTAATTAGTGCCTGGTATATTCTGACAGAAGCAAACACACGAAAGCATTTATAGCGAAAAGCAACAGATGTCAAAACCCGGGACTGAAACCGAAATTAATAGTCCCCACTGGGGTTCCCCCAGGGGGCGACTAAAAATGGTATTCAAATTCAAAGTTCACAATACCTTGAATGTGGATGAACTGTTTGGTTTGTTTGAACTCTTCACTGTACAGTTTGCCATAGCGATCAGTGATATCATCACTCTCAGGTATGGGGATGACCAAAGCTTCAGATGTACCATAGACCTGCTGTGCCGACAAAGCCCTCTGGAGATGGTGTTCCTGAAAGATGCACAGTAATTCAAGATCCAACATTCGTTTTAACCTTGTGCTGTGCATACAAAGCCATATATAAATATACAAGATTGAATAGGTCTTGTTTTCCTCCTAATTCGGATTGATATCAAACTAGTTTCTTTGGTCACTTTTATGAAAAAGAAAACAAGTGAAATATGTACAATGATGCTGTATCAAATATCACTGTGCACAAACTGCCTTTTCAGTGTCTGGAAGCAGAATTTTAAAAATTTTGACTACGCAAACCTATAGTTTCATCATAAATAATGAATTTTCAATCGCTATAGCTCCAACTTAAACTCTATAGCTACCAGTCCAAAATGTTTGACTAGTAGAAAATCCACTTGTCCGACATCTGGAACAACCAGTTTTCTGGCCTAAACTAGTAAACAAACATACCACGGTAGCATTAGAATATTATTCAGGCGATTTCTGATCTGTCCCTACCCTGAAGTGCTTTGGAAATAATATTTTAACCCCAGCATATGTGATTTAATGTTAATTGTTTTCCTTATTAATGTAGCCTTTAATATTCTAAAGATTGTTTCAATAGTACAAAGTGCCCGTTTACTATTTTTTATCCCAACACACCAAATTTTACAAAATTACATACAACGCATTAGGAAAAGAGAGATTACAAGCTTAAGTGATTAATTTGGCTCTGCTTTTTGTTCATGAAAATATAGTGCAATAATGTTTTCACAAACAGTAACATTATTGAAGGTTAAAACTGGACACAATGAAGCTTCTTTTATACTGTGCTAGCATTAGCCTTTTCAAAAGCAGCTTCCCAGGTAAACGAATACAGGAACATTAGCCAAACACCAAATCAACAAGCTAGTTCGAGTGCCACAAACCAATCTCTGTTAATGACTGCAGACAAAAAAATAAATGTTATCTGTAACAAGTTAGAAGAATTAAGGTAAGGTAGCTAGGTAGGCAACAAATTTTATTTTAACAAATAATTTTATATGGTGTATATAGGAGAGTGATTTGGATGTTAACAGTGTTTCTTTGAAAATTGCCTTAAAGTTTAGGGTAGGCACAAAAAAATACGGTAGGTAGGGTTACTGGAAACACAATTTATTTTTGTTTGGCCTCAACAAGAGATTAATTATTGATTTGAAAAGGTAATTAGGTGCCTAGGTGTTTTATGTGTCTGGTTCAAAAATTACATTATGTTCCTTTAAGGACCAATTATTTATCTTAAAGGGTCCAGCAAACTATAATAGTGATACCTTTGACATGCGAGAATTAAGGCAATTTATTCACGACTGTTCAACTAGTTTGTTTTAATATTCCTCACCATATTGAACCTGAACACCAAAATTATGAAAACTAATATAAATGTAAATAATTTTATTGCATTAATAAATGCTGCAAGGATACAAACTGCCCCTCCTTAAAGTTCTTCAATTTGCTTAAGTTAACTTGTGTTATAATGTCTAGTAGGAGCTATGTACCCAAATAATATTAGTGATCAATGATCATTTATGACGAATGATTAAAGGGACATAATTCAGCCCCTGAAAATGAATATTGCAAAATATCCTGGAATTCACATATTCAGCGATTGACCTAACATTACTAAAATGCTTGGGCGACTCACAACCTTTTTTCACTACAATTTAGCTCTTCACAATCATGCCGAAACAGCAGAACTAGAAAAATGGATGTATCCTGGTTTATTGAGAAGTGGTAGATGGGATCTAGGCCTAGTGTATTTTTTGCTCTATTAATAAGCGAAATAAAAACGGTTTAAAAACAAGGATACTCAGAATGATCAGAAGTTTAATATAATCTCAAATACGATTTTTGATATGTTGTCAAGTTGTTGATATTCCTCAACAAAGCGCAATTTGTGTAATACACACTTGTAATTAGTAAACAATGTGTATTCCACGTGTTCAAAATGGCGGCCATATACACACGGTCACGTGATTGAATCAATATGAGCTGCAAAACAATGTTTCCAAAACGTTGCCAGTCATTTCGAACTTAAATTGTCGTTATAGTTATGCAATGAATTCATACAATAGGCATACAGAAGATGCATATCCACAGGAAAATGAAATAAATAAAATGGCGATATATCGCGCCATTCCAATATGGCGGCCAATCAGTGATCGAGAAAGCTTCAATAAGGAAGCGTACCGTTTCTTCCTCTTTCTCCATTCCAGTTGGCATCTGTGGCACCGATCGGTTGATCGTTGCAAAATCTGGAAGGTCAGGTATCTCATCCGCCTTGAAAATTGCCATTGCCTTCGTGGCGTCCAGCGCCCGAGCGCGAAACGATACCTTACTCATCGTTCCTGACCTCAAATATGCTAATGAGCCTGTCCACGTAGCTGGCCTTGTATTATCAAGGCAAATTCACAATAATATACAGTTTTTCGTGGAACTAACCACTAGAATACACAACCGACATCTGGTTGAGCCTTACTACCATGCTCACATAGTCGTCCGAGGCTCACGAATCTCACTGTAATGTTACATTTTTGAAATGTTTCACAAAATCCATCATGGCGGCCATTCGTGCCCATCAATGCTATCCCAGAGTTCTAGTCTATTTTGCGCGCGCACTTGTTTTCAATGAAAAATAACAATACCACGTGTATATGTTTGGCCCGTGAGAACTTGTGGAAATTTTACCTTTTTATTGAATTGACAATCGTTGAAAAGGTGAAAATTAGTTCTTGCTGATAAGTTCATCCGAAGATTTATTGCAAATTTCTTCCGCATATTTTATTAATGAAGACATTGGACGAAAAAGAAAATATCTGCGTTTATAGTGTTACGCTGGCAAGGGGGCGTGGTCATGTGTATTTACTACTAATAAGTTTACTCTACGTGATGACATCCCTTTGTTTATGCGCGCACAAGACCCCCATTGTGTATCGATTAGTCTATCTATATTTCATAAATACAAACATTGCCATTGACACGTACATAAATGCATGTGGTAGTTGTCAGTAAGCAATTAAGGAATTTTATGCAATGATATATATCTTCCAGTTAACAATTCTGTCAGGACTTACAGATTAATATTATTAATCTATCCCTTAGGCCTTACATTTGATTATTATCAATAATCAAATAATATTATCATTATTCCAATATGAAGATTACATAAACAGAATTGTGCATACATTACCATAATATATACATTAACACAAACACACAAGTACAATAGAGGTTGGTTTAAAATTACACTGAAAACATAAATAAGTGCATAACCTTACTAAAATAGAAGAGAATTGCGATAATTTCTTTTTGAATGGAAACAAATTTAAAATACTTTTTATTACACCATAGCAAGATTTTTTATTTTGCCAGATAGTTCTTAAAGTCTTAACTTCTGTCATGTACAATCTCCTTATTGTCAGTATTAATTAAAGGACGTCAAGTCAAATTTCCTTTACTGTGGTGTCTTAATTTAATTATCATGGTATTAATTGACTTGATTTCATGAGCAAAATAGTCATGACATGTTGCGTGTGTGTATTCATAATGATATACTTTATTTCTTTCAATACTATTCTATTGCAGCTTCTGTTGTGTTCATTTATGTAGTTTCACAATTGCATTGAGTTTAATTTATATTCCATGTCTTCATATGATTTCACAAAGACTCATCTCTTTATATACAAAGTCACCAATATCATGTAGAGTTCTTTTCTATAGCTAAAATTGCTCTATTCTGCAGTCATTGAAAGTTGCTCATTTGTGCTTTTCCTCCTTCCATATTTTAATCTATAAGTCATTTTCTATCTTCACCTAAGAATCTTCATAAATCTATGGTTGCTCATCATTGTATATATGCTAGCTGTCAATTTCATGTCTGTATTTGGTCAATTAGATCTTGCTTTCCCCCTTGAGATGTCTTGTATGATGTGATTTCCTTCATTTGAAATCAATAAACTTTTAAAATGGGTCCTTTTTAGGTCACCTGAGACAAAGTCTCAAGTGACCTGTTGTGATCGCCTTTTGTCCGGCGTCGTGCGTCCAAAACCCCTGAACCAATTTCAATGGCCAAAGGTGAACCAAAATTGTGAATTATATGGTCCCCAGTTCCCAGGAGCCTGAGGGGCGGGGCCAAAAGGGTCAAATTGACTAAAATTTCAAAAATCTTCTTCTCAAGATCCAGATATGGTAGAACCAAATACTCTTCATAGATGGAAGGGTCTTAAGGTGTTTTACCAAAATAGTGAATTTCATGACCCTGGGGTATCACGTTTCCCCCTGGGGAGGGGTAAACTTT
>JAUMHH010194791.1:0-13839 GCA_032359455.1 Chlamys rubida
CTGACAACCTGTCTGATGACACAGAGCTAGGGAGACACAACAAATTGTCACCTTCGATAAAGAACTGTACCTGTGACAGTAGAGGACAGTGTAGTGTGGTAATATGTCACATTTGTCCCTGATGATGGAGGACTCCCCAATAAATCTCTCACCGACCATTACAGTTTATTAGGGGTGATCACACCTATACATGTATATAGTAGGTAATACTAGAGTTTATATAGGAGCTGTGGGAAACATCCGATTGGTCATAGCATAACAATCAAATGATGAAAGAAATTATGGTCATAGCATAACAATCAAATGATGAAAGAAATTAAAGTGAGAGTGTTCCTTTTATTAAAGGTAATCCATAAACGTCATCTTATGATATCACAAGCAAAAAGTTTTCATCACCTTTGAGTTACCTACCTAAAAAAGTAATTTGGAAAATTTTGTATGAAAATACAAAACTGAACTGTCTTCTCAAATTTAATGATGCAAAATCCAACACTTAACACGAATGTTCCACTGGTAACCATCTAATGACCGAAAGCTTGTGAATACTAAAACACTTAATTTCATAATTGGTTTTAAAAAAGTTTGAAAAATTTTAAGTTAAAAGACAACGTTTTTCACGTTTTTCCATCACTAAATTATTTCATTTGTCATCTCGGATCAATGCTTCAGTAAAAATGGATGACAAATGGAAGAAATATTCAAATGATATGTCTATGAATTTCAATTTGTGCATATCTAGTGGTGTGAAAAGTCTGTGGGCCAAGGTTATATGATATACAAATCAGCCTGCATTAAGTTAAAACAATGGCTGATGAGTTGGATGGTGTGCAGGTTGTGAGCTGGTGTTCGTTTACATATGCCATTTACACATAAAAGTCAAAGCTAGGAAGTTTCACAAGGCCACAATGTATCCCAGAATTCTCTGAAACGTATCAAACACTGCACACCAGAATTCCCCGACATGTAAAACTCCACAGTGATTTCAATTCAGGTTACACGCTTCGTGAGAAACCTTCGTTGTTGGCAACATGCGCCATACTTTAAAAAACAGACGCCTAAAGATCACCTTGAACATTCACATTTTACCTTGTTAGTTCAATATGATAATTATGAACCAATATATTATATGATAATAAACCAATTATTAATTAACCTGGCGAAAAAAAACTTGAAATTCAACCATAACATTTAAATTAACTTGCACATACATAAAGATGTCCTTTTTGCAACCAATTCTATTATGAGACTACTTCTGTTAAGAGACCACTTTTTGGACTTCCAAAAGGTGGTCTTTTAATACAGGTTTTACGGTATTTGCTAAAGTTAGTAAGCACCTTTAACCCTTTCACCACTGTAGACCATAATGGACTCATCCATATCAATGCATGGTAGAGTCTACTAAAGTTACGTAGGGGTGAAAGGGTTAAAATATATAATCATGGAATTGGTGATGTGCTATTTCACAAGGCAGTAGCTAGGGTTAACATCAAGTTTGGGCCCATCACAGGTGAAATACACTACTGTAAATAACACAATGCCAATAAAAGTTCGGCAAAATATATCAGTTCAGCGCCTTGACGAGAATCATGAATCGGTTTCCCGTAATTAAACATGTTATAGGGAAGTTCTAACCATTGCTACACGAAAAACACATTTACGTAATTAACAATGCAATTAAAGTGGTATTATAGAGATATTGATGGGAAGAAACTTACAGACACATCTGGTCTTCAAAAGTAGTTGTTTTCAGCTCTAGTAGATAATGATAGTAATTTAGGCAGGCTTTATTCTTTCATCAGGGAAGACCAAAGAATGATTTCCGACACTTCAAATAAACTCTGTATGCATGCATTCAGTTATTCTACATAGATATGGCCAAGCAAATGTACGTCTAAGCAAAACTTTGAACATTAGATTCCACATTTTTTTTCAAAACTGAAAACAGTTTTTGGTTAAATATAAATTAAATTGTACCAGAATGCAAGAAATTTTAATTATAGATTATTTCTTTCCTAGATTCACAATATTTATGAAAACATCAAATAAAGCTAACTAGGCTTTGAAAAATACAACAGCTATAGATATTTAAGTTGGAAAATTAAAGTACATTATCTATCAAGAACGTTAGAATGGAAGTATATGGGGAGAAAAGAGGAAGAGAAAAAGAATAAGGTTTCAAATGTCAGGGCCGAGAGGTCAGAGCAACAGGGTAGAGGGAGAGATGGAAAGAGACAAAGACAGAGGACATTACATTGTTGGAAGGAAGGATGGAGGAAGAGAAAAGTTCGATAATGTTGCCAGTGATGCATAAAGGTAAAAGATGGAGCCCCCACGTTCTTATATGTATGAATTGGTGAAGCCTGATGCAGACAGAAAATGTGTAGTGAATTAATTATACAGTAACAGAGGAGAACGAACAGGCGCAACCTCCTCAAGATAATTACTGATGACTGATCAGTGAGCATGTATAAAGACAAATGTGGTCCATAGAAAGAAGGGGTTTTGGCTGGGTTGGGGTGGGGGTGGGGGTGGGGGTAGGGGGTGTAAGGAGCCGCACTAATACACATGTATTGCATCTGTTCAGATGTTTGTCTAATACACACAGGTATAATATGTAATCTGTTCAGGAAGTGTGTTGAAAAGGGTTCAGGGTTATCTGTCGTGTCATTTCCGACAGGGAACTAAATGTTCAGAGTTATCTCCACCTTAATTACCCAACGATTAAATCACACCTGGTAATCCTAGGCTACTGCAAAAGCCAATGATGCGTCAGAGTTGAATATCAACACATTAGAACAGCAGTAGCACATCCCATTAACCCTTTCACCCCTATGTAACTTTAGTAAACTCTACCAGGCATTGATCTGGATGAGTCCATTATGGTCTACAGTGGTGAAAGGGTTAAGTCTGTCTTAACAAGTTCTACCACTTTACTGCTTCTGTATGTGACATAATTATAGATTTTTGGCTTTTTAAGGGATTTAGAACATTTTCAAATAAGTTCCTGTAATATTGCTAAGAACTATTTAAAAAGGGTGTATTGATAATGCTCTTTGCCATACAAAAGAGATCTAGAGTTTGAATCCCCATAGTGATGAAAAACACAAAACAAATTGGAACTCTTCTGTGTTGGAGATAGTACACAGTGCAGCTATTATAAGTACTCTCTACCTTAACATACCCCGGTAACTGTGTTATGTGACAGTACAAATGTATCTGTCATCGTAATTAAATGGTAACAGGACACAATGATGACATCATTAATTTCTAAAAGTTGTCTAATGCTTGAACAGGCTCAATGAACAGATGGGAAGGACTACAACATAAATAAATGTCATATGGTAAACAAACAGGATATATATGTGATAACATATATTTGAATATTAAATTATCAAGGTAACCAGGATGCAAAATGTTTGAAAGGAATCGTAGTTGCTCTGTCATCCAACTACTCAATTAACACCATACTGTAAATTATAAGGCAACCTTTAAAATGAGAAACAACAGCAGAAAACCATAAAAAACAGAGGCTATTTGTTACAGAACTTGAACACATAAATGATGACATGAAAACCCCAATAACATTTTTTAACAGAGAGAGACACAACCACATTTTGTCTACAAGAACTGTGCTCCCTCCAGGACGCTCCCGTTCAAAAAATAAATCAACTTGGACCAATTTTTCACTTTTTTTTTTGGTACGTTTGCCCCGACATGATAGAGCTGTTACTGTTACTGTGTTGTCATGTCTGTGTGATGTGATACAGCTGTGTTGAAGAAAGGGTTGACTGGCGTCTTCCTCAGTGACAAATGTATTATTACCAGTCTGACGGAGTGTACCAAGTTCGGAATGAAGTCTTCATGCGCAAACTGAAATATACTTAACGCTTCACCTTCCCTCTCAAATCCCAAAAATAGTTCCAACACAATATAAATGCGGCTGAACTTTAACCTCAGATCAAAACTCTTAAAACCTTAAACACAGTTCCATCATGATATAGTCGTGTGTCCGAAATTTAACTTCAGAAAACCAAACTTGTGAATTCAGGATTTATACGAGCAACATTTTCTTTGCTGAAAGAACCCAGTGTGCATGTGCATCCCAACTGACAAAAATTATCATGTTGGCAATCCTGGAATAAAAATAAGTTCTAACCTTACTTGTCATTAAAAATCAGATCCTATGTGCAGTTTCTCACTTACATGGATCTTCAACATTTTCAACATTGTAAAGTTTTTACCCCCTTTACGGTATTATTAGCAGAAGTTTACGAGGTCTACCCCTCAAACCCTATATTAAAAGAACATTATACCACTATATATATATATATATATCCTAGCCCTTTAAGTTGCAGGTCATCAGCCCCAGGTCAAGCTGAAGTAATATGCTACATGTCTTTGACACCTCGTCCAGCACTGTATCATAGTTTAGATACACCTGTGCCAAAGGGCTGATCACCTGGCCACAGGTGAACATCAAAAGATCTACCTAGCTGTATCACTTGTACCAGGTATAAACATCAAACGTCTGACTGCAGGTACAAGTACAGGTGAGAGAAGCCGAGAAAAACGAGAAAAACGCCAGACAAGGAACAAATCTGTCTGCCAGAAGCTGAAAACTAAAGATCAGGGGAAACAAAACAGAAAAAGAAAGATTTATTACATTAGCACCAATGGCTGAACGGAGATGAAGTATATCTGTCCTTTTAGTAACTTAGAAGTTTAACTGAGTAAAAGTGCCAGTTGAACCCAAGAATCAAATATGTACCCAGTGCACTGCAGATTGATCGAGTACTTAGTAAAAAGAGGATCAAGGTTCAAAATGGCAAGGTACACAATCATGCAGGGCTGTAAAGTTAGGTTTCTTTTAACATATATAACATCATAGTCAATGAAAATGTGAAAAACAGAAAAACAAACTGCAGAAAAAGAGTTGAACCAAGTCATTATTCCCTGTGGTGGAGCAATCAAAGGATTTTCATGTTAAAGTAAGGATTCACATGTTAAAGTAAGGATTCACATGTTAAAGTAAGGATTCACATGTTAAAGTAAGGAATTCACATGTTGCAACTAAAAGTCTTCACACCGATGTTTTGTTGATAGTACAACAATGGCTGTATTGCATTCTTAATAAAACTTATTTTCAAAAGTAATTTGTTTCGTCTTACAATACTTCTATTTGATTTTCCGTGGTTTTTCTTTTCACTTATTGGTCTAACAAATCGATGCCAGGAAAACTCATTTGACCTTTCAAATATTAAAGGTCGGACACCAATTTTGAAAATCACTCTGCATGATTCCCTAGGAGACTTATTAAGGATTAGGTGATGTTTGTACGTATCATATAGAATAATGGACATCAGAATAACACAAGCAGAAGTTGGATGTTACAGAACCTAAATCAGCCAAGTGGTTTCGTGTTGCCATTATCAGAGTCGTATAGATGTCTGAGAGAAAATGAAGCCTTTCCAATGATTATGCCATTATATGATGCTTTTACACCATTAATTCCTGCCAAAATATATCTGTTATTACTCAAATAACCTCCCAGGCCAGAGTTTTAATTCTAAAATCAATCCGTAAGGTAGAAAAGATTGCATGTAAGCAACGGAGTGCAGTATTTCCCTGTTCTGCCCCCAACCAATCAGAATGCCTCTGGGAGCGATCCGACCAATCGTAATGGGCGGTCTGGATGTGAAATATGGACCATATCCTGACACAGTGGTGTTACTACAATAACCTGACAGACACGTCATATCTAACGGCCATGTTATGACAGGGCTGCACAACCATAACTCTGTTCCAGCATGCAAAACAAATCTACCCTATCTTTTCCCAACAGAGCGCCTAGGCCTATCTCTCCCATCCACTAGTAATTGCCATATCACTTCTCCGTCTTTTTTTTTATTTCTTCATTTTTTAATAATTCTATTACATTTTCATGAAAATCAATAACAAGGCTGATTATTTGTCCTCCCCTACTCAGTTGCCCAACATACAACCCGAGGTCTGACGTTGCCTTGACGTTGCTACGCAGCTGTGCACGTTTTCCCGCGCTCGATTATTGACTCAGTCGCTCACCAACCGTAATGTCGTAAAAAACTATCTGACAGGAAGTCAAATAGAGCTACCACAAAACTAAGCAATGAAATATCATGCAGTTTTTTAATCTTTTTTATATTTGTCAATAATGCTTCAATCATGCTGCCAACAATAAAAACTAATTCATCAATGATTTTTTTTTATCGTTTATGTGTACCAGTTTCCCGTCCTGTTTTGACCCAGTTTTCCTGTAGAGATGAGTCAAGTCTGATCTCTCACGTTTCCCTGGGGAAAAGATGTGCACTTGAAATGCAATTACCGAAATGTTCTCTCTAAACAATATGTGTGTTTACATTTGGTGTGTGCTGATATTTAAAGTAGATGCTTATTTTTAAAGTAGATGCTTAACAAAATTGCAGTAAAACTGATAAAAAAAATGTTTACAGATATATCTTCCTGAAACCAGTCATCCGGGGGACAAATTTATTGTGCAGAACTCATTGAGAATAGTACTTGAAGCATTTCATTACTGAATGTATCTCTGGAGCTAACGTTCAACCATTCCCTTGAAAAGTTACCCCGTGGTAACAATAATACTTCTGTCTGAAGTTTTAAAGTCATTTCCCCTGTACAGTTACACAACATAAACAATTCTACTTCAGAAATACTTCTGTCTAGAGCGTTTACAGACATTCAAGATAAAAAAATGTATCTAGCGGTACTCATCGCATCTCAAGAGCTAATCTTTCCTGCTGAAGATTCATTCACTTGGAAATTTCCTCACTGAAAAAAAGTATTACTTGCTCGGATGTATGAAGAGGTGACTTTTGGGAGTGCGGGGTTGATCTAGCAGAACCGATAAGGATCTCGAGGAAGCTATAGAGACTGGCTGGCTGTCAGTTGTTCAACAGGTGTACAACAGTGTGTAATGACTTTGCTCAGATGTTACCCGATTATGAAATGATCGTTAAAATTTTAAAATGTTCCACACACGATTTCCTCCCTTAAAATTGCTGGTAAAAATATCACCCCCCATTAAATATGTATGATGGTGGATCATCATGACTCCTGTATCTTGTGGTTTGTTTGAAGATGCATGTAGCATCCTCGGGGTAGGGTAGCCATCAGTTGATAGAAGATGATAGTTGGTGGCCTGTGTATAATGTACTGAGGATAGACAATGTGTGGGACATCAAAACCACCTTCACCGGTAACCATCCCACGAGTGTCTGACAGGCTGTGACAGTGAACATAATTACAGGGGACTTAAGCACTGAGATGCCAACACACTGCATACCACATGTACATGATGCACCTCCAATACAATCACCCGGTGACCCATGATCTAATCTACCACCTTACACACCAACTCTATACCTGTATCATTCTGATCCATCTGACCTACTTTGCTGCCATTAACCCTTTCACCACTGTAGACCATAATGGACTCATCCAGATCAATGCATGGTAGAGTCTACTAAAGTTACCTAGGGGTGAAAGGGTTAAGCCCTCTACATAGTAGATGCATATGACCCCTGACCCATCAACATGGCCTTGACCAGTTATATATTAATGCACCCTCACAAACAGACATAGGATTAATTGCTCTTAATCTGACCTAGATCCAAAAACGAAACCTACATAATTTTCCTAAAAACCCCGAAATTTTGACCTATGAGAACGCTACAGCATATCATAATGCCTCCAGGCCTTCAAATCTGACCTTCATCTTCCATATATAGCCATTTTCATTGACATATCCTTTCCCTGACCTTGTAATGCTATTTTGTAACCACCTGGTGTCCCGACACCATACTGGATGTATTCATCTATTCTTGCCTTAATTCAGAGTTATTTTTATAAGAATAATCTTTTATGTACACACACAGTGCAGGGCTAAGAAAAAGCATAGAACTCCATAGACAATTCACAAAATTCATTCCGACATTGAGGAGAAGTTACAATAGTACTCATTGTGAAGTGTGAACGTTTAACTATAGACAGGAAACGGCTATAACCGACTGATCCCTCTACTACACAATGAAACAAGCAAACGTTTGGCCATGTTATGTCATATCTGCCTCGACTTGAATACTGCCAGACAGAAGTAGAAACTGGTGCAAGAAATCTGAATACAATGATCATCTGTGACATTTCTTTGCCTTTCTGTGCCGTGACGTTATTCTCCCGTTTTGAGAGCGCGAAGACGCATATTGTCGGATCACAACTCAGAACTTTGTTTTTCTCACCAACAGGGAAGAATGTGGCTCCAGAGTGAAAGACCAAAGACTTTCGGCAATACATTTCACGCCGACTTGACAGCTTTCTCTAACGACCATGAGGTGCCAACAAAAATTACCATAAAATATGTGTTCTTCTGACCCGAACTCCCAGTCGGAAAACGTACATGAACATATACATACATAATAATATAAAAAAAACAAAAATGACAAGAGTTCGTGAAAACCAGCTTGAAATTTTATGCAGACTTGTTATTCTTGACGTAAACTATATAGGTAGGTCCCATATCTGCATAAATTAAATTTGTTTCGATTGCAAGCTCTCGGGCTTGCCATCTGTACAAGAGGACGTCATAAAGAGTCAAACATATTAATATATTACCACATGTGGCTATTCCAGGTGTGACAGGTATGCTGTCTGTTGATCCTAGAATTACCATAAGGAGATATGTGGGTGTGACTTAACAAACACAGACATCACGAACTAAAAATTGTGTGGAGGATGCGACAACATATGATTAGGCGATTTCCTGTAGTATATTTGTGGGCTGATTTTATATAGGTGTAAAAATTCCCATATTAATTGAAACATTGAATATTTAATGAATGGATTGTAACATAAGGATATAACATAGGATAGTTTTTGGATATCGATTTTGGAGCAAAATTGTGTCTAGCTGCACCCACGCAATCCCCATTTAAAGATTTTTCAAACAAAATTTCAGATGCAATTGTAACAATCATAATTTCTTTAAATTTGTGCGTTGTCACTTTTTCAAGCATGATCTGCATAGAATTTGAGGAGAGAAAGTGAGTTGGTGTCATTATTTATATTTCACAGTTGTATTCCAAAATGTAACAGATAGCAACATTGCAAATAAGACTTATGACAGGAAGTAGAAATGCAGTAACAAAGGTTAGCTGGGTCTAACTTACACACAAACCCGAGTAAATATTTCACGTTATTTATGTTTGGAGCTGTCCATGCTTGACCGATATATTTAAGTGTGAAGGGACGGACTAACGACCTCCTACCCCTGTAACTGATTATGACAGAAGATGGATTCCCCTCAGTGTGAGCTCCTTTATTTACCTGTCCAGGTGTGTGACCCGTAACTATACTCTGCATTGTTAGCTTTATAGTTACCAACTTCTACATACATCAGCAGGTAGTACCAAGATGACAAAGTCATAATTTCATAAACATTACGTAAAAAGTTCGATTTTTTTTTTTTTTTTTTTTTATTTAAGTTTGACGCTGATTTAAAATAATATCCAGCATGGTTTGGTCATTTACAATGGTAATCTAACCATACATTGTCGATGGAATGTTTTTCTTGAAGTGAAGGTATACCTACTACCTGTATTCAATACAGATGGGTAATATTCGTATCAGTACAGGAGCCAATAGTAAACATTGTCAGTGGTTTGGATCAGGAACAAATTGTGTTTACATTTGAAATTCATGAAGAAATTTTTTGGGATTATGAAATTTCCATTTCCAGACAGTTTGTTGGATGAGATAGAGATTCAGAATAACACTTAAATCGTTCCTCCCGAGGGCTAATGCAAGGTTTAGTAGCCACATTCCACCTGTAAAAGATCTGCCCAAGTTCTATTTTCAACCCAGACAGACAAAAATTCAAAACCTAAAAACAGGTTCATAAAATGTCCTTCAATTCCAATGGGTTTAAGTAGCCAAAATGTTTACTTTATGTTTAGTTTTCTGCCAGAGCTCACGATTTCAATTTCCATTTTATCTCTCGAGATAAATTCTGGAAAGATTTTGGTTTCCTGAAGATATACAACATTGATAAAATTTCAAGTTTCCTGTTAACTGTGAAGGTTTTCATTAAGGTCACATGGACATGATTTGTTGAAAAAAATCAGAGTTGTCTGTGTCTGTGTCGAATGTTTGATATGTCTACTGAAGCATATGTCTTAATGAGTTTTTCATTAAGTTGTCTGGCAGTTCCAACTTGTTTAAGTTTATAGCGCTGTTAACTCTATGCTAAAAATTTTTTTTTTTTTTTTTTTAAATATAGAAATTATTAACAAAACTCTAGACTGTTTGGATTTAAAACAGTTATTATGAAGCCAAGATTAGGAAAAAACATGTTTCGATAAGCACTAACATAAAATATGAAAAATTTAGATAAATTGACAGTCTAATAACGCTTTAAATACATGGCCCGCCTTGTATTATAACCATCTATAGATATAGCCCTGACTTACTGCCCTAATCAGATCCCCACCAGTAAATCAAAATCTCTCACAAAACACACAAAGCTGATAAGTTTATTACAATACAAATTGTACACAAAGGCAAATGTAGCATTAAATTTCAATTTGACTGGCATTACGATAAGGGTATAAATATCCGACCAGTATAAATACACCTAGCCTAGTGTCCTAAACATGACACTTGTAGACCTGTCTACCTTCGGGGAACCCAGGGTGTGTAAACTTGTAACGGGGTATAGATTCTACACCAAGTCGTCCTGTAGAGGAGTGTTCCGTCTCTCAATCCACCAGGGTGTATATTATTAAGCCTCTCGTCGGGCTACACAAGACTGACAGTCACAATGTGACATATGTATTGTAGATCTATTCCTCAAGGCTTCAAATTACTGGGTCCATTACGTTCCAACACTCAATCACAATGGCCACCCCAGACCTGCCCACAAAGGGAGGTCGAGCTGTCATATCGCTGCAAACAGGCAAAATCTTACGGAGAAGACTTGACCCTTATCTTCCTTTAAATATCTGAGGAAGGCGTTGTCCTAAAGCTTTTCTTAAAATTTGCACCAAATTTGATATACCTTAATCTTTTACTTTGACAGCAGTCTGTGAGATAAGATACATTATACTCACTCGCTTTCTTATCTAACAGGGATAATCCTGTCAGTTTCTCTCTACAGTCCATTACATAACAACTTTTTTACAGAAAACAATACCGAAGAATTTTTATTGCTGAACTATAAATTCTGCAACACAATATGATGTTTAAGTCAAAATCTCACGGGGTAGAAACCAACTATCATAAACAAGAGGCCCAGGGGCCTTGATAGCTCACCTGGTATTTTATTTTTCAATTTAAAACCTGCTATTGCACCCCTTCGGGCCAGGTGAGCTAAAAACAAAACCTAGTCATGTTGACCAAACTTACAAAATAAGGAAATGATGACTTGTTCTATTCAGAACTTGTTTTGATGAGTTTGTGATCTCCTTTTCATAAACATAAAAAAACTACAAGCCTATCTTATTGACCATCTGAATCCAATATGCTGTATCATTAACTGACAACCTGTGAATATTGACAACCTTTTAATTCTGTGTTTCATTTATCGTGTACTCTGATATCATGAACTTAAATTCTACAGTACAAACTGATTATAGCAAACTAATGGTACCTGGAAGTCGTGGAAACCTGTGCTAAAAATACTTTGTTTCTTCCCTATTTTGTACCTGGTGGGCATATATGGAAACAGATTTACCTGCGATAACAAATGAGGTTAAAAAAATGTTGTTTTTCATCCCCCGATTTTTTGTTCATTGCTTTGCCGGAAGGGAAGTGTGTGATCTGACATCAGATCTGTCAGGAGTAAAGCACTATCTGTGTGACATCTGTGTGGAAGTAGTTCTGTAGGACAGATGACAATTACAGGATCTGTCCTCACATGATCCTATAACAGCTGTTCTATTTACCTCCCCAAGTCACCTCATCAAATCATTTATAACTTTGATGGTAAATATTGAAGTCAAACTGCACATACTATTTCAAATCTCGTAAGTTAGGTGTGTCGTAGACTGGCCACCGTCTCTAGAATATTGAGTTATTAAGAAAAAAGTTTAACTCAAAAAATGTTGATCACTTGGATGTCTGATTCTAGAGACCCTAAGTTCTAAACTAGGGGGAGATAAGCTAGTAGTAAAATGCGGCTGAGAAATTCTTCATAAAAACTTAGGGGCTGGTAGCCAGTCTAGGTGTGTCGTACAGATTTATAATTTAAAATGAGTAAAATTCTTTCAATATTCACACTGCTGTATCATAATAAATGGTTTAACTTTTGATTTTGTTAAGTTATCTTTAATGTATGCATGTCATATCTGCATTAATCTGTATCATACAAACTCTCCATGTCTACATACACAGGATATTCTGCTGACTCCGAATTATTAAATTTTGCCTAAGCATCTTCAAACTCTGACTTATATCAGTTTGTTAAAATGTTGGGTGAGATATGTGTAAAGTTTGCTTAAAGTTTTATTTCGTGCTGGCCTTGTGTCATCTTCTGTCTGCATCATAGAAAAGCTTGCAATTGCTAGCTATCATTATGCATCTGCATCATGCAGGACCTTGCCATCTATGGATGTCAAACATCTTGAGCAAGAACCACAAACTTTTCTGCATCCCAGAGAATCTGATACCAGCTTATGTTGCTCTGCTGGAGCAGGAAGTAACTACCTGATTCTACAGCCAGAAAGCATATCAATAATCTGCTTAGCTGCATGTGCATTGTGAATGGAGCCGGAGTTCCACAGATCTGGGACACTCAACATAAATGAACACATGGGACTGTTACACTAAGACGGGCTTAACAGACCAAATCTGTACAAAAGTTCTATAAAACCCAGCTTTCTTCATCCAAACACTGACAGAGATGACATTGTTTTATCCGGTTACAGATGGAAACAGAATATAAGTGAAATGTTTTAGAAAAAAAATTCTAATTTGTTTAAGATGGAAAAACCTTATCTTATTCTAAAGATATTTATTGTTTAACTTAAGAAGCTGTAAGCACTTTGTACAAATCTACATTGTGTATAGACTTCCGCTACTATTGAAACAGGACTGACCTCGAGTGGCTTTGGGTGTAGTGAAACCTTAAAAAAGGATTTCTAAAGAATATAATATCTCTCCATTAGTCATTTATATGAATATAATCTTACAGTATACCGAGAAACAATAAACAATAGCTCTGTCTATACAAAGCAGAATTGTTTATGTTTCATTACGTAGGCTATGTCATGTTACGGACCCATCAGATCAATTTTCATAATTTTTTTTTAAAACATCTGCATCTTTATCATTATGAAATATAAAACTGAATGTACACAAGTTAAGGGATTGTTCGTTTTATGATATTTGTGTGGAGTTTATAAGGATGGGTTTAAGATGTCATAAGTTGTCAATGTGTACATTGTGTGACACAGGTGTGGCGACCGATCTACTACGCACCTGGAATTATATTAGAAGTCTTAACCACCGGAGAGCCTGGTGATGAAATGCTTACCTGACAGGTACATCTATATATATACAAGTACAGGTTATCACTGCCCCTAATGACTCTGGGACTATATATAGTGCGAGTTTATGTCCCACTGTGACACCTCCACAAAACTAATGTCTGCCTTATTGAGCTGTATGTACATATTTAGATATACATGTCTTTTCCCCCGATAGCATTTTGATATATGTATTCCGTCTTTGCGTATTGCAGAGTTATCTTCTCTTGTGATCAGGTATTGATTGTTACGTCATTGGTTTGTGTGA
>JAUMHH010194802.1:0-13836 GCA_032359455.1 Chlamys rubida
CCTCCCCCCTCCTCCCCCTAATCATTGGGAATATTTCAGCACTCAGATCTCATCCTTCTTCTTTTATATTCTATGTCATTTCCGTGGTGTCTTTCTAGGTACAGTGCACACCTGGTTTGCCCTTTCAGAATACTTGGCTGAATGTAGTCTCAGGCAATCGCGTCAAGATTATGATATCTCAGCTTGAAGAAATTTTAAAATGGTGACTGAATGTCCCTACGAGCTGTGTATAAAGTAACCAGTTGCTAAGACGTATTTTAGAAGAATGTTTCTTTCAGGATTATGGAGTAAGTTGACAGTTCATGTGTCAGAGAGTATGGTGTGAACGGAGTTGGTTATGAAATTATCGTCTGTTTATTAGAACATGGCTAAAACTGTCCATTGTGTGACTCACGTTCCCATAGATATATACGTACGTTACACAGACAATAGAAATACACCAAGTTTAAGTGATACGAGATATCCGTGATAGGAACTGGACAGCGTTTAAATGTCAGATCCTTGTACGACATAGTACTGATAGTGCTTAATGTAACCCAAATATTTCCATACGGTGAAAAAAGATATTTTCGTGGGGCCAGAATTTCGTGGTATGGGTACAAAACTTATTTCGAGGGTACATTAATTCGTGTATTACGAGTACCCTCTCACACATATAATTGCTTTATATAGAACTTGTAATTACTTCGCGGACCTTTGAATTGGTGAATGAAGATTACCCACGAAATCAACGAAATTAAAAACCCCACGAAAATTTGTGATTTTGCAGTATTTATAAAGAATCTTTAAGCTAATTTCTTATCATCCCGCTAGAATCAGAAGCTATCAGAATATAATATGGTTTTAGCATTGCAATACAACGTTTAATCATTAAAGGAAAGCTAATAATTTTATTCTACTATGACAAAAAGCACGTGTTTTTACAATGTACTGCAAATCTTAGAGGTACATTTACTGGGAAAATCAACTAAAAGTATATTATACTGACGTTTTCATGAAATTGGCCTGCGCAACGTTGTTTTAACCTGCTAGTGCCGATGTCTCCAGCTGCTTGAATACGAAACATGCTCGTCTTTTACAGACGTATGGAAACAATGTTTCTTGATGAAAACGAGTTTAATGCAAACCCATGTCTCACATACTGCAATCTATAAGTTGGGTTTTTGTACAGATGTTTATTTTAATTATTGTACACAATTAAGCCTAAAACAAACTGCAGGAATGTTAGTCCTTCTGACAGATATTCAAGCACTTCGGCCGTGAGGCATTGTTTGTTTGTTTGGGGGTGAACGTCCTCAAAACGGCTCAACACGGGGTATGAACAGCGACTACTTTGTCGGGAGTAAATATTGTCACGGGGACACACTTCATATCAAAAGTTGGCATGATTAGTAAGTTGGCTAGGTGTACCACTCTGCTGCAGATACTAAACAATTCATTAGCGTACAGAACCAGCGAGTAATTATAAACACAGGTCAGCACCATTGTCGTACCGGAACACTCCACATCCGTCACGTGGCTGCATGTTGGTAGTTGGCACTGTCGATTGGAACATACCAATTATGTTGTCAGATATCGGAAGGGGCCAGATGTATGGCTTTGGCTGTTTGTGTATTATGGGAAAACAGGCTACGTCTATTGATACCAACACATAGTGTTTCAGTCACTGTTATCATTTTAAAGGTACAACAACACGTGCTATCTACAATCGCTCCAAATTCCTATAAACTTTGACCAATCTACAAACTGACAGACGGCAAGAGAAGGAACCGGAAGTTTGTCCGTTACGGGTGTTTATAAACACACTTTCTAAATCCTTCAAAAATATTGGCCAATCTAGAAACCAATAGACGCCAAGTGAGGGTACCGGAAGTTTGTTCACAACATGTTTTTATAAACCCATGCTCCGAATCCTTAGATATTTGCCAATCAAGAAACCAATAGACGCCGCGCGAAGTTACCGGAAGTGTCACGTACAGACTTCCGCCTAGTCCACAGGAATGACATGTACTCTTGGTTTAAGATACCAATTACTTAATGGTTTCACTTGCTTCCCCTGAAATCGTTTTGCCGTGCAAGGAAAGATCAACAAGTGAGTAAGCAGACATAAATCTAAGAACACACCTACGTAACGGTAGATTAGATCGTGCCCACACGAATGTTTCTTAACGTTTGATGGACCAGTAATACATTTGTCCCATGTTCTTAATGATGATATCGGAAACTCGGTAAGTCGAAAAGTGCAATTTAACGCCAAATAAAAAAAAACCGTTTCCGATATCCATCGAAATACTATTTTTGGGGCTTTATTAGTTAGTACATACGTACTTTAAGAAAATAAAACATTATTTTGATACACTACTTTATCACTTTTTGCAATTGGTCTGGAAGGTCGAAATACATCATTACATTCAACAATTGGTCATTGTATTATAGTGAAATAGAAAAAAGAAATGTACCAGAGATGAGGACAAAGGGGAAAAAACGTGTGAGTGCCACTGACAACGTGACGGAACGACAACAACAGGATCCGCTAAACCACCAAAATAAATACAACACGGAAGCCACCAAAAACACAGAATGCAGCATCAGAAATCAAATGTGGCATTCGTCCATCATTGCCTGACCGTTGGATAATTCAAACGACTAACTGTAGCATCGCAGAACACTGATCATGTTTTTATACACAAGCAGAATTCATATATTTAACATGTTAATGGCCCTTTGTGTCGCGTCATCTGCAGACATCTCTTATCTAAACGGCGTGTACATCGAACACTTCAAAGCCAAAGGGCTGAACCTGAACATCGATGAGCGCTGGTCAAAATTCTGTTACCATATTAAGAAACTTTAAAGTCACTCTTTTCCAAGCTTTCGGGCTTAGCCCTTCGTCAGGGATCAAATGTCACCGGACCTCTATGTCACCGGACCTCTATGTCACATCCATCTTGACAAACATGATGATAACTATGACGTTGATGTTACCATAGGTCAGCGGGCTTACACTGGCGTTGGAGAGCCAATGCTCGAGTCTACTACCGTCATTATTATTTGTTGAGTGATGACGAACCGTACTATAGAGATATAACCATTATCTCATCTATCATAACCGCTAAACAGGCCACGTGATAGCCATTTTGGTGCAAATAAGTTATATGCATAATTTGATACAATTTCCTTCTGGTAATTGGTATAGGAACAATGACAAATTGCATTTAAAATATTGCATTTCAACCACAATAAATAATGCACTACATATTAAGGACAGAAAAAAAGTTTCAAACACAGACGACGCGAGATGACAAATTGGCTGTCATATGCAATTTATATTAATTGTATTCATATGTGTAACATGCCTTTATGCAGCTGTCATTGGGTGCACGCTAGACTTGCATATCGTACATTACAACGCAATTCCGCATTCTTGTCTTTTGTACTTTTGTACTTGTACTTTGCACTTTTGCTTCGACTGCTTATACTCGCCGTCATTTCACACTCTTTATCACGCGCGTCTTGCAAATTCTAAACTCTTAGCAAAGTGTCAACTCTCAACTCAGAATTGTCACTTCATAACTGGTTAATTGAAATATGTAATTTCCATGTTTGAAGTTGATGTAAGTAGACAGGCATCAAGGGAGTGCAAGCGTTGAACCTAAGCTCTGGATTGCCAAAAACTATGTACACTCGCACTTATAAATGTAATCGATGAACTTGTTTATTACATCTAACGATGTCTAATTGAAGGATTAATTAACGGCAATCTACATTCCAGCATATGAGTATCATAAGACATATTTTCCTCAAAATGTTTATTGTTGAAGTAACAGGTAATATGCGGTGACACAACTTATTCCTACCTCCTCATTGGTTTGATCATTATCACGTGAAGGTCGTTGATTTGTGATATAAACTTGGAGGTACTACTTATAGAAACAACAGGTTAATATTCCCTTTGTGACGTCACTTCAATTGTTACATCGCAATGCCCTCTGCCAAATATAGAAAAATACGTTTCTCTTTGTGATATTAATGATTTCCATCTTCCAAAATGATAAAATCACCATGATTACATATATCTTATTATAATTAACTAATTTGGGTGAAAATGTGTTTATATGGATCATGAATAATGATGTTGACCTCGACTTCATCTCGGTCAGTATATACTTTTCAGGTCTATAAAACCACAATATTCACCTCAACAAAACTCCTTGATAGATTTTAAAACAATCCAGACCGATTTAAATATTCTGCTCACAGTCTCGGCAATCCTCACTCTAAAAGAATGAATATAATTAAGTCACCCTCTCTTAATTTGAAATGAATATATACTTAATACTTAATGAATAATATCTGACAAATTTAAAAATGATTTTGGCTGCGTATGAAATTAGTCAATTTACTTCTTGTACAACTTCTATTGTGAGGAAATGAACTTGTCCTATTACCTGAGTAATAGGTACTAGAACACAGTATACCAATACCGATGAAAATAGCTATACACAATTTGATATTTTGCCCATCTATCAATCATTTTGAAAGTAATTGTGTTTGACGTATAACTGATATATACACCAGTGCTCTTATTCCAAACATAGACATATTGAACAGATATACGAAATGGCATATTGTAAACACAATCTTAACCATGAATACCATATACGTTCAAGAACATCTGCGGAGCGAACTTAATTGCATGACCTTGACTAGCGTGGATATGAAAATGCCTTCCCCTTTGTTTTTGAATTGCTATCAACACGTTTCTCTATAAAAACACAAAGAATTGCTGTGTAAATTAGTAACCTTAATAACTTAACTGTTGTTTTTCACATATGTATCTCTGTTCTATGTTTCCGTATTAAACTACGTACGTCATGGATATGTATTTGCGGTTTTGTTGTAGCGTTAATCCTGTTCAAAAATACAACATATTTCTATCTCAAATTACCTACTATTACGGTACCAAATTACGCGTGACGTGTAACAGCATTGTGATTATGGGCAGTGTTTTATATACAACTGGTAGAGAAAAGGGAGGACGAGTACGGATCTCGAATGTTTATTTTTTAAATTGTGGACGAAATTGGCAGAGCCATGGAGAATCTAGCTTCATTAATACAACACTAAACGATTGTGCAGTACAGTTGGGTGTCTTTGAAGTCAGATAAAACTAGAATATTTATAAAAAGAACGATTGTCTGCATAGTGGAACAGCCATTGTTTTCTTACCAAGCTAGCTAGCGCTGATATGTCTTGCATACGCGGTAGGAGGTATAGCAGGCAGACATCTCGGTTCAAGTCGGCCGGAACGAAACCGGAAGTACAGGAAGTTGTTACAAGGCTATAATTTAAACGAAACGCAACTTTGAGCCTCTGGATTTTGTCAAGTTTAAAGACTAAGTGAATTATGATAGCCTTATACATTTTTGTAGGAGTGTTAAATCTTTGATAAAAAAGACCACGTGAAAAAAATCGTCATTGAGGATAGTAACAGTTTTTGCCCATTAGAAGGTGAACTTTCAAACAATCCGGTTATCGATTTTGTATTTTGTAATCTCTTGAAGGCACGTGTGTTTGGCATATAAAAACCAATCGAGGGAAATGTCTTTTCCGTTATCAGTTAAACAGAAACACACCAGATTGCTAGAAATACATATGGCAAATTATAACTGCAATTTGTAAGTAATCTAGGGCAGTAACGGCGAGAGAGTGGTCTGTATCTAGCGCGCGCACCATCACGTGACTCTCACGGGAGTCTCTGGTAAGTATGATAGGCAGTACCAAGCTGTGTTGTCATTACTTGCAAAACATATGTATTACAGATAAATTGGTGTCTGTTTCTAACAAATCGTTAGCTGGTAGACTTACTGGTGTTCAAAAGAGGGAAATTGCCGTCGATTTGATTGAAATCTATGCAGAAATGGTTACCAAACAATAAAACGTTACATGTGGTCGCCTGTTTGTTTGAAGACATGCATTGAACATGTGAATCACGGATATCTGGATTCCATATAGTGCTCTGTGAGGGGTGTAATTTTAGAAACCAATAGTCCTGTATTTTACCGCGAAAGCCTTCATGCACCCACCTCAAAAGACGTTTTATGGAGCTAGTCTATAGCTGAGGGTATTTCATCCTCACACATCTGCCATCTATTTGTCCAGCAATTCTTATCTGAAAAAAAGCACGGCAAAGCCTCTTCTCCTTTGATCCCTCTTTATTTGGTGCACCACCAGATATACCAAGATTTCGAACACTGTTGCAAATGCTGCCAACAGTTTGTTTGAAAGGAATTGAATGTTGATAACGTCGTTGCTGTTGACGTGTAGTTATAGGTAACAGTCACAGAATCTGACGTATACCTACAACATGGCTGGCGGACTGACGTCTGAGGTTGTCTGGATGCCACCGAGTACAGAAGCCAGTCACCTGCTACACCAGCACAGACCCAAGTTTCACGAAAAGTTCCTAACTTAAGGAAACTCCTTAACCTATGTGTCTCTATTGCAAAGCATTGCTGAAGTGAATGTTTATGGAAAAGTACCTAAAATGAGGAAAAACCTTAACCTATGTTTTATTGCAAAGCTTTGCTGAAGTGAATGTTTATAGAAAAGTACCTAAAATGAGAAAAAACCTAAACATATGTTTTATTGCAAAGCTAAATGCTGAAGTGAATATTTATAGAAAAGTACTTAAAATGAGGAAAAACCTAAACCTATGTTTCTCTATTGCAAAGCATTGCTGAAGTGAATGTTTATAGAAAGGTACCTTACATGAGGAAAATCATTAACCCATGTTTTCTATAGGAAAGCATTGCCGGAGTGATTGTTTTACCAGTACACGTTGTACCCAGTTTCACGAAAGGTACAGGACTTAAGGAAACTCCTTAACCCATGCTGGTTTCTACCGCAAAGCATTGCTGAAGTAATTATTTCACCAGTCCCCCCTTTACTATACTTACGTCATCACCAGCTGATGCTTATGAAGCACTGGAATGTGCAGTGAGTGGTAGATGAATTGTTCAAAGTCTGTAACTTAAGGAAACTCCTAAACCTATGTTTCTCTATTGCAAAGCTTTTCTAAAGAGAAGAACAAAAGATTTCAGAATATTTTCCCGGTAAAAATCTTAAGTAATTTTTTATGAATAAACGTTCATGAAACTGGAGCCCGCATTTTTGTTAAAAGTCCCTTCAATTATGCAACTTTAATCAGTAAAAGACAAACAACTTAATGTCGGCTTGCAACATGGTCCAGCAGACATGTTTTGATATTTATAACATACGGGTACTTCACTGGTGTCATCACCAGATGATGCGTTTGTTGCATTGCAGTATGCAGGGAGCGCTAGAGGAGTATATATGTTCTACGTCTGTAACTCGAATCCTCCTATACTGAACAACCGACCCAACTAATTGATAAACAAACTTAATTAAACAGGTTTGATGAAATACGTTTGTATTGTTGCTAACCAACCTATCAAACATGTTTCAAGATAATTACAAAACATGAAACTACATTTGCATTCGATCACATTACCTTTGTTGCCTGATACCAAGGCTTAAATAATTCATCCGGTGTCTGTACATAAAAACCAGTTGGATCCAGGTGTTGTGTGAAAGGAGTGACCGACAGAGGGGAGTTGGAGGAGATACGAGGGATGACTAATTGAATGGAAGCGCTAGAGTGATAGTTAAAACACGTGATAACTAAAGTTTAATATTGGACGTATCGATGTACTGTGAAATCACTCATTTTCGTGGGGTATTTAATTTCGTTGATTTCGTGGGGAATTTGCACGCATTCAAAGGTCTACGAAGTAATTACAAATTTGATACAAAGCAATTTTCCGTTTGAATGGGTACTCGTAATCCAAGAATTCATACACTTACGAAATAGTGTTTTGTCGGGAAACCACGAAATTTGGGGCCCACGAAAATATCTGATTCACAGTATCGGGTTAGTGACAAATCTCTACATAAAATGTGTTAATGACCAGCATGAGCTTAATCAATTGTTTGTCTGCTGTGAATTTAAAGCAACAGTTATTTACGAATAGCTTTTTAGCAGCGTTACATAATAATTTGTGAATGAAACTCAGCTTCTCCTTGGCAGGGAATATGGTGCTTGACGGATTTAGGGGGTAACGCTACATGTACAGGAGTGTGGCTTTTTACATCTCATACAGCTGTGTGTGAAAGTCTGGTGGTTGTTGCACTATACGAAAAGACATTTATGTGGTATTTACTTATGCAGCGATTTTAAAATTAAATTACATTAAAAGTACAAATGAATGAATTAGAGATTAAGTAACTTTTATCCGATATTTATTTTCATCAGGATATCCCTATTTGTCTATTCCTATCATTTGATGTTGACAATGCTTACGAGTGTAGCGCAATTCTAGTTCATGCAAGATATCCGCCAGAGGAGGATTTAATCTGGCATTAAGTGTTTGTAATTATCTATGAGGCAACTAATAATTGTGAAATTAACTATTTTTGCTTTTTGTATGTACTGGTGGGTTTTCCTGGGGAATCAGGCTCATTTAGTAGGTAATGTAGCGTTAATGACACGCGCGTCGTGTTCATCAGTAGGTAGACAAGCAGGTCCACCCATGCCTTAGTCATCCTTTTACTATCTATGTAAATTGTAAATCTTGTTCCGTATCAATCTGATTAGATAGCGCTTATACATGCCTCAAACGCCACACACAAACCCAACCACATCAATGCTAGTACGTCAACGAGTGTCAAACATATATTAATCTGTCGAAGTTTAATTCGGGCGAAAATCGGTCAAGGTCGATGTTTTGACCATCATTATTTAATGATATCGAGTAGTTGTTGTTTGGAATCATAATCCGTTTCACCTGCAAAAATAGTATTAAAAGTTTGCCATACGGAACAGAGACACCCACATCCTGGTGCCAATCACTTCAACCGCATGTGATAGTTTGGAATCAGCATTGAATTCAACATGCATGACATTGGGGTTATGGTGTCACAAGGTCACGAAGCTATACGATACCACTTCCTGTTCCTATTGGTCTCTGCAACTCATGAACGGTGTCTGTTTTTGATTGGATTGCGTGAATCATTAGATAAGTATTTCCGCTATATCTATTGACGACGTCAACAGTGATAGCGAAATATTTGTAAATACGTTCAAGGTCGTGTCGGTTGGCCAATAAAACGTTTACTGTGGGCAAAAACTAGATCACATATGACCAGAAATCAGCGTTCTATAGCATCTCAGTATCAGGCAAAAACAAACTATCATGTACCCCGACCGACCCTGGTTTTTACCTTCAACCCGAGCAGTTTTATCTCTTTCGAATGGACTTAAACGTCCCGTCCGAACGTGCCGAAAATCGTAAGCGTCTTTATGGCACTTAATCCCTTTTTGTATAATTTTGTAATTTCTGCGTCCCCCACCTTATACAATTAAATATATCCCTACCAACCTACCCTATTTTTTCAGTCATGTTACCTGAAATATGCATATTTCCTTGGCCTAATACTTTTAGAAATACATATATATATAACATTAATACCATTATCTATACATATAGCCTTGTCACTCTGCAGCGTTCAATTGATATCGTACATTATATATACGTTCTTTGTTCGCATACGTTGTGTTTGTATATACTATTGTGTATGTATGTGCATATTCGTGTGTATGCGTGGCGTGCGTGCTTTATGTAATTATCATTCTTCGGTAGAATGCCTTAAACTATTTAATATTGTAATTATCATGCAATAAATCTTGTATCCTTTAATCAGTTGGGTATACCAAATGAACAAATTGAATCTTGCTTTTTTTGCTCATATTCGTGTAAATCTCTATGAACTTTGTATTGCTGTTCTCGAAATTGATATTGGCTTTGCAGTTACCCTTACGTTAATGAAATCAGTGGGGATACTGATATCTCGGCAACTTCTGTTCCCGAATCGAGACACGCACATGTTTGCCTGAGCATGTTTTTCTGTTCTTGCCTATTGTATTGAGTAAATATATCCTTCATAATTATGACATCATTTGTCAACTGACTAAAGTTTATACTTATCAATATTTTCTGACATCCGATCTGAATGCCTATTTGTTCTGATGGGATACCTTAAAACTTCCTTGTAGAGGACCTGGTGAGTTCACAAGCATCGGTCTAGCCTATTATAGCCGTCGACATCTCAGGAACATGTATCAGTCGAGTAATACAAACACAAAATGTTTTAAATTCCATTGCATTTAACTAGATTTACATATTGATCGCGAGATAATAACAGCTTTGGAACCTGTGCTTTCGGCACCTCTGGTAGCAGCCATAGGGCGTGTCACACTGTGCCTGGCTGAAAACGCGCAATAAAACCACATTCCGTGTCAGCATAACCACGTAATTCTATTAATCAGTAGGTGTCAGGGAACTGACGCAAAACACAAGACAGGTATGTATTTAGAAATAATTAAGTTAGGCCAGATATCGATAGATCTGATAAAACGAGAATGTTACACATATTTATATATAGGGGGCAGGAATAGGGGCACATATTTATATATACTGTAGGGGGCAGGAATAGGGGCACATATTTATATATAGGGGGCAGGAATAGGGGCACATATTTATATATAGGGGGCAGGAATAGGGACACATATTTATATATAGGGGGCAGGAATAGGGGCACATAATTTCTGGACTGAAAACATTCGGCTCTGCATTAGTGAATCGTACGAAGTATTTATGCATAATAACGATTTTATTTTCGTTTATTTTATTTTTTCTCGGTTTATAACACGTGCCCAAAGCTGTTATTTTCGAAGGAGCGAATTATGGTCCACTTGAAATGCTAACTTTATTTATTTTACAAAATGTATGAAACATGTTATAATAACATATATTTGCACCCTTGTTGGCAGGGATAGTAGCGCGCAGGGTCTTAATGTGGGAGGAAACCGGAGTACGGTCCTCTCAAATGCTATTTAAAAATACCACTTTCTGCCCCTTGTATGTAGGATGGTAGAGCTCGTTTCAATTCATCTTAATAACATTTTTGGATACTAAAGATTGTTAGTTGTAATATTTCCACGAGAGAAAGCTTCATCCAGGATTAATGCGCTATAAAAAATGGACAAGCATTTAGGATATGTCCTTCAAGAGTTTTGTAGTTTTGTCATCATCGTTAAGTGGCCACTGTGAACTACCGAGGAGCTCTTTAACTTTATACGATTGTCGGCCTTAATGTGCTCGTATGTACGGCCATTGGGCGGCAGCGTTTACTACAAAAGCAAGTCATGTATGGGTCTTTTGTTTGGGATTTTCAACTCGTACATTTACAAATACGCTACTGTTTTTGTACTCTTTTGGACACTTTACTGAATAGGAACGTCAAGTTCCTATAAAAAATATGATGCCTTGTTGTTGTACCGAGAGTTTTTGGTGTTTTTTATATTTTGCTTGAAACCTTCATGGTTCTGAATTTTTTAATAGCGTCTATTTCCGCCCTCTTTAAGCGGAAGACAATGCAATACTATAGCTATACCTTTTGTAAGTATGAAATTGCCACTTGACCTAGCCACTTAGTGTAACTAGTTACATACAGTTACTTGGATAACATGAAATATTATGTATTTCTCATATGAAAAAAATGGAATTCAACTTGATGCTCCGGACCAGTTTATGACCGCCTTGTAAGCTTGCCGTTGCGTTTCTCTAGTATTTAGCTCTGTCACAGCGTAAAATCTGTGATCGAAGTCCGAATAAAAAACTACGATTCAACACAATGTAACAATGGTGCTAATTTGTTGACGTTTCCATAGTATCAATTAGAAAACAAATGCAACTCGACACGAATTAGAGTTTGAATAATGATTTGGTAAAGCTGTCAAATAATAAGATAAATCTTTTCCAGTTCTGCACTTGTCACCAATGACCGTGATTCATACATGATAGCGATGCTGGTGATGTCACTGCTACAATATCGCCTGATCATATGATTTTGTGTGACACTGGTCTGCGACATGGCTGGTTAAAATAATTGTCTACTCAGCAAGCTTTGCCTCATTCGGGATAGGCAATTGCAATCACGCCAAGTAGATTTATCTAAAAGAAAAATACACGGGCTAACATGAGGAGAATATGTGCTTTTAAGGATTGGCTGTATTTGCCTTTCTGACGGACATACAAGCAATACAATTATAAAAGATGTAACAAATGAGTTGGATGGATCAATGTGCTTCATCTAAAATTAGTTTATTTCTTTTGTTCGATTAGTGAAATTACCTTACTTGCACGTATAGGGTGCATGGTTGCGTGTGACTTATGTTGATCCAAACAAATTGGCCAATTCGAAACATTAGTCCAATGTCACCGCCAGGGTATTGGGAGTCCAATGTCACCACCAGGGTATTGGGATTCCAATGTCACCACCAGGGTATTGGGATTCCAATGTCACCGCCAGGGTATTGGGATTTTCGTATTGAATATTGCAATTTACAGTACTTCGCAGATCTCATCAAGATCGCTCGACTTTTAAGACTGTCCTTTTGAGATTAGAAAGGTTTGACATCATATGTTTTTGTCTTTAGAGTCCGCGATACGAATGCGGTTGTCAATTTACAAGCTGTAAATTGACAATGTAGCAGATCAAAAAAAATCATGACAGTTATCTTGGATGGAATAATATTTTGATTTCAATCATTTTTTTCACACTTTACAAATGTGATATTCTAGTATATTATTGGACACAAGATTCCGAAAAAAAGATAAATTGACAATTTCTACAATTATGGCTTCCCCTTCCAAAATGATTACTTCCTGGTGATGAGTCATATTCGGCCTTGACCTGTTTGACCTCTATGTACGGGAATGACTCAAGTCAACAGAAGCCAGACTCTAACGGAATCAAACATCAGATGCGGTTTGTTTGAAATGGAAATCCGTTAATACCATTTCTAGTTAGATCATATGCTTGTTATAAACACCCTTGTTAGATTTCACTCGTGGCAGTTAACGAAAATAATGACAAAATGTAAGCTACAGTTTATTGAAAGAATGGATGACTGTGTAAAATTGTTAAGGAATCACAGTGGCGCAAGTTACTTGATTGAAATTGTAAAAAAAGTAGAAAACCTTACTGAAATGTTATCAAGCTAACAATGAAACAATATGGACAACATTTAACCCAAGTACTTGGTGATCGTCCAACACAAAAACTGGAACACTTTTTACATATTGTAGATAAGATAAGCGGGGGCACGCGAGTTCGACTCCGATAGGGACAGATAGAAAGGAAACCGATGGATGATATCTGTAATATCGACGGTCTGTCTCTCACAAATAAACCCATGTGTGGTAATCCTTTAGAACTGTTAACATTACGCCTTATATGTAATCTTATATTGTATAAACAATAAACCTCAGTAGATAAGCTTATCTAAGACAACCGTTTTCTTGTAGTGTGCGTTACAAACCCGCTCGTCGTTTTAACACTATACGGGTCAGTTGAGAGTTTTAATCTTCGTTAGGTGTCTCTCAGAGTACATGAGAATCTCACCTAAGCCGTTTACGCGTTTGCAAGTATCAATTTAGTTGGTTAAACGGTTCAGAAAGCGTATGTGTGAGAACGCTACGCTCCATAGAAATTTCTACACGTGAGAAGACCATAAATGCACTCTGAGTAATGAGTGCCGACAAGCTCTTTACTTAGATGAAATTAGAGTTTCCAGGTACAGTGCATGTCTAGTAGGGTTCATTGGTCCAACGCCTGACAGCTTAACAAAAAGTAGAAATATTTTTATGTGAGCTGTCTTGAGATCGCTACGCATACAATATTAGCTTTCAA
>JAUMHH010194813.1:0-13835 GCA_032359455.1 Chlamys rubida
TAAGTAAGGGAGAGATCAATATGACAGCAACAATAATTCGTGGTTTGGTTTGGTATTTTTGTTTGTGTAAAGTTACGTCCTATCAACATCTATGCTTATTTAAGGTTGTGCCGGGATTTGGTGGTAGATGAACTCCGGAGAACACCCCCCTATCACCATCACCTCCCCAAGGCCCCCTGAAATTCGGTGCTTCCGTTTGTATGTTTGTTTAACAGTCACGTAAAATGTTTCCAACTAAATAAATTGACGGCTTTGGAACCACTCTCACTGTTACAATATATATAAGTAAGGGAGAGATCAATATGACAGCAACAATAATTCGTGGTTTGGTTTGGTATTTTTGTTTGTGTAAAGTTACGACCTATCAACATCTATGCTAATTTAAGGTTGTGCCGGGATTTGGTGGTAAATGAACTCCGGACAACACGCCCCACCCACCCCCCTGTACTTCGCTTATACTCGTTTTTTAGGCATTACATTTATATTTATGGAACCTCCTGAGCTATTTGCATCACTGAACAGGGAAAAAGACAGACAACCTTGTGGTTCAGAATTCGCCATTGAGTATGTACTACTAATATATCATTAAGCAATATTTGGCTTAACTCGCTTAACACTTCATGTCTAGTAATGTCATGCATTAAATCGCTAGCAAGTCTTCGCCATTTTTGGCGGAACTGTCGGATGCACGCTCTATGGTTTATGTCTTCTGCCGTTGTCAATGTAACGTTACTGAAGGAAGTCATCGCCAAAAAGTATAGAAATGTTCCGAATAATATGGCGTGCGTTCGATTGGCGAATTATCGATGTTGGCCAAGTTTATTCTTTATTGGCCAAGTTCGTCGATGTTGGCCCAGTTTTTTATATTGATTGGGCAGTTTTTTCGTATTAATGTCAATATGCAAGTAGTTAATTAATTAGTCCTTCGGACCAGATAAACGAATAATATAAGTAATCGGAAAGGAGTTCATTTCAATCATTAATTTTAAACGGGCAACAAGTAACCTCTTGTATGTTCATTTTAACGGAATTGCTTTCCACGTCTCACCGGTTCCATTTCAACGTCAAAATATGAACCCAATTCCATTTTCACGGGGGTTCATTTTCAACATAACACCGATAGTCATGTTAAATTGTAAACCCTAACACGATATTTCCAATATCATAATGTTAAAAAAACTGTTCCATACATCCGAACACATGTGGTAAAACCTAAATAGCACCCACCCTTGCCTGTCAGTGATCTTCATAAAACACACATACCGAACGTGTGTGTCTTATTTTACCTGGTATCGTCAGTATTAAGCTAAACAAAAGCTTCTTCACTCAAACGATATAGGACGGTGACAGCACGTATCAAGTGATAGGTCGCAAGCACAGAATTGTAAAACGTGCAAGTTCTGCAAGAGTGACACACAATGGCGCCTACTCGGTCAGTGTATAAAGTTATACAATCTACTACAAATCTCTATCAAAGGAACGTAGTATTTTTTTTACATTTTATTTCATCATTCTGTGTACAATAAACCTTGTCTAAATTGATAGAACTTGTTGATTGCACAGTTAAGTTATTAAACTGAAATGAGGTGTATGCATTCGTTAATCCCCGGTTTTTGCACCCATGGGAAATGATTTATAATCTCGAAAAAATATCATCATTTATGTATTACTTATCAGCAGATTATATAGTAAAGCTTCTTAATTAAACTGCGGTAATTGCGCATTATAAAAGTATGGAACTAAATGCGTCTTATAAACTAAACAAATGATGTATATCTTAATGGGTGCAACATGGTATTGACTGGTTACTGTGTTAAATGATAACAGTAGTTTAGATTTAGGCCGAGAATATTTTGGTTTAGATCATTAGGCCAAGGTCACTCAATTTTGTATAAACGGTCGGTGTAGCCCCCCTGGGGGCAGAGGAGCGAAGCTCAATAGGGGAAATATAGGTAAAACCTATAAAACCCTTCTTCTTCTTTATCCTAATTCAGTCTTGAGTATCCTTAGGCCAAGGGGACTCAATTTTGTATGAACGGTGGGTGTGGCCCCCTGAGTTAGAGGGTTGGGGCCGAATAAGGGAACTAAAGGTAAACCGTTGAATTCTTCTTCTACCATAGGGATTCAGGGATTTTATCCCGATTTGGTCAGGAGCGTCATTGAGCCAAGTGGACTCAATTTTGTATTAACTGCAGGTGTGCCCCCTCCTGAGGGCAGAGGTTTAGGGTCGAATAGGGGAAATAGAGCTTAACCTTTAAAATCCCCCTCTACCAAAGGAATAAAGGGAATTCATCCCAATTTGATCAGGACCTTCCTTGGGCAAAGGAAACTAAGTTTTGTATAAATAGATGGTTGCTTTTAGGGGGCAGGCACAAAAGGGGAAATTGAGATTAATCCACCCAAATTCATGGAAGAAAGGGACCTAATGCGCGACCGGTGTTGCTGAGAGACAGAGCCAATATTTGGAAATAGTTACAGTATTATATGTAATAAGAATAATTCTGTATGGTTGCTTTATGATACAGGCCCTCTGGGCCTCTTGTTATTGGCTTTGTCACAAGCAACAAATCATTACATCTGTTCATGTCAGGTGTTTGTGTGGAGTTGACCAATGTATGTATGTTTTACAGGTCATTGTAAAATGTCATCGTACATCTGAGGAGAGAATCAAGATGGTATACCTCAAGCAAGGTAATGTGGTATTCGACATGGCAAGAATAATGTCCAGCCAACTGGGACCAGAGCAAGACAGACCTCCGCTGTGGGCTACCTCTATTGTGGACCAGACATCTCCTCTGGAGCAGCATATTCCTCCTACCAAAGCTGGTCTTTGTTGTGAACAGGCGTCACCTGGAGGATTATTCGCTATTGACTGCATGCCTGCTGGTCAGGCAGACATATGGAATGGACACTTCAGACTGAACAATTTTCAATCTTAACGTCATTATGGATGAAGTGAATTTCCCAAAATGTTATACTGTAATGTGAACTGGTTGGGGATGTCCTATATGCAGCCATACACTTTTGTATACACAACATCAGCAAAGAACCAGCTCCTTAGGCCTCTGCCTTAAAATAGCAAGTAGACTAGTCAAACCTGCAAGATTTCTAGGTATTCCTATGACCAGGCAGTTTATTTGTAAGATTTTAAAACTTACTAATGCTTTCTAAAAAGGACCTCAGACATCAGAAATAGAGATAAAAGCTATGTTATAAATGCATAAATATCTTAATAGTTATGTGGATGTAACATACGAGAAATTGTTAGCTCCCCTGTCACAAAGTGCCCATTAACTTGTGCTAGTGCAGCATTCCTCATCAATTTGTTTCTTTTAACATATTTAGAAAAATTTGGCATGGGTTCATGAAATTTTGAATGAAGCTTCCTGGGATGAAGTGGATTCAGTATGTAAAATAGATCACCTTGACCTACTTTCAAGACTCAAAGAACTAAAATCCCTGGAATTGTGGTATTTGCTATAAATTGTTCAAATAAATGTCTTAGGCCCAAATTTCTACCAACTCAATTATACACTATGCAGTACTTTGAAAGCAGTCTGGACAAACTTGTGGCTACATTCCAGTCTAACACACCTCGTGGTTGTGGTGGGTACATTGTTGAAAACAAAGCATGTGTTCAAAAGTGACTTCTACAAACTACTGCATGTATTAAAGTTTCCAGGTGAATGATACAGGCCCCAATGGGGCCTATTGTTGATGTAATATTTTGCAACAATAAACAACAACAAAAATTATATTTCACAATATTTCTCTTTTTAATTCATTATGAAATTATGTAATCAAATATTTTTGATATATTCCCAGGACTGGGAAATAAACTAAACTCATAAATATCTATAAAAAGTTATGGATGATTTTTATCTCACAGAGTAATGAATGAAAGTAGTAATGAATGGTAAGATTGTACAAATCTTGCTCTAAATGAACATGACACCCACAACAAGTATTGCCATAGAGATAATGAGTCATACGACACATAAACAGGTTTCTACGAAACTTGACGATGAATTGTACATTATTAGTACATTTCTATTTACAAATAAAACAAGTAAAACTACTTATATATGGACTTGTGTTATTGTAACACATATATATAATTGTAACACATATTGGACATGTGACTGAGGTACAAATCTTATAAATAAATGTAAAATGACATTCAATCCCTTTATACCTACTGTACACTTAAACCCACAAACAAAAACACCAGTAACATACAAGGGCTCCTGTACTGTCTGGCTTCATAACTGCTCAGCTAGATAAAATATACAATACCAGTGTGCTTGGCACACTTGCTGATAGATTATGGACTTCAATTAATATTTTCAAAATAAAGTTTTCCTTCATGAAATCTTGATGAAAAATATAAAGTGATTTGTTGCTGTTAAATTTCAACTGATCAAAATGAAAACGTGTAAATATTGGAAATAACGGGCCTGCAAGTTACCTCTACAAGTTTATACTGAAGGAGGAACTGTTTTTTTTCACCTTGACCCAATATTAAAACCAACAAATAATGTATAAAATTCCTTGTTGATACGACCGAGTAACATTAATTACACGTGGAAACAATATTTTACTTCAGACAAAAAATTAAATACTAAGTGTTTTAACTAAATAAGTAACAATGAATCAGAAGTTTTGAACAGAGATACTGGCATGTTTTACTTGTACGTTGCTGATTTTGTTGTAGCTAGTTTACACTGACAATTAAAAGTATAAAAACATCAATTTGAAACTGAAGTGTTTGTGCAAGAAACACCGAAGTCAAACATTAGACACATGTCGTATTCACCGTTATTATAACACACCAATATTTGGCAATAGATGAAACGAATACCTGTACTATGTGTAGCACTTAATCTAACATGATGATTCACTTGAAGAAAAAACATCTTGGTGTTCTTTGCAACATTGATAAAAGCAAACATCCTAAAACAACCCTTTCTAAGATCTCTACTTGTACAAGCAAGAACTATTTTTGAAAATGGGACATTTTGTCTGAAATTTAAGAGACAGTATTTAAAGAAACCGAGTAAGCATTAAACCGGTTTACAAATCAGCTGTTGATTATAACGGAGAACACAATTAAATGTTGCCACATTTAAGCTCTCTTAACACCCATCTGGTTATATTCTGTATTTTACAAATAACAGGGTATACAATTTTACTTTCCTGTGGCAAAATTTTTATTTCAGAATTGAACAAAGTTTTAATCCTTGCAATATAATCTACTGATATGATTTATAAGCACCATTTGTGAACATTGCAGATGTGATTATCATCACCATGATTGATGCTGAAGAATGATCCTGTGACTATGGTTTAGTGACAATACCTGTGGTACTATACAGATCCATGGGCCCCAAAAAGTCGGTTTCTTTCCTGGTTTAAAGAGTTAAATCATGTTGATATGTTAACTATTCACCACACTAGCCTCGCATGTTATATTAAAGATGTGCGACAACCATGAACTAGAAAAACACCATTGGTAAGCTTGATACTCGGGTGAGAAAAAGTACTAATAAACAACAATACTGCCAGTAGAACATGATACATGACCATCACACACTGTTCTGGTAGGTTACCATGGCTGTATTGGAAAGTATTGAGATAGATGTGTCCTGTATTAATGCACAGAAATATCAGATAAAATTGCCAGATATTGCACCATTGTATTTTATTTAGCCATTTTATATGAATATAGTAGCGAGACTACTGCTTACAGTACATACTATGCCTGCTGCTGACATAGAGAGTCGGATTGATAGTATGGTGTACAGATCAACTTTAGTCAGATTGATAGTATGGTATACAGATCAACTTTAGTCAGATTGATAGTATGGTATACAGATCTACTAAAGTTATAAATACATGTTTGTATGCAAACAAGCAGTGCAGGCTATGGTGTTGAAAATATTGGATGAGTTTCATGAAATGTGGTTCACATTTTCCCACCATCATGTAAATATTCTGTAGCTCTGACCCTGACCTTAAAGTATAACCTTGACACCCCCAGGTCTCAAGAGATTGGAATCAAGAATACTGTGAAATTTCATGAAATTTGGTTTAAAAATTTAGTCAGGAACCTGAAGACAAGCCATAATGTTGACAAAATAGCAGATGGACAGAATGACACCAAAGTATATAAATATAAGAGGGAAGGCATCAATCCAAACTTCGACCTTAAACTGTGACTTTGAACAAAGGACATGGTCCCAGTTTAATGAGCTTTTCTTCACCTGTTCAGTTGTTAAGTGATATTGTATGTTGACCTTTGACTTTAGATCAAAGAAATTGTACAAAACACATTGAACAGTGCTGGCATATGATCATGAAATCTTCAACAGTTCTTAAACTGATCCATGCAAGTTATACATGCAATAATACACATAAAGTGTACTTGCAATTTTTTTTGAATTGTTGCAAAATAATTTGGATTTATATTCAGGTTACTTGAAGGTAGATCATTGACATATTGAGCTTTTAAAATTGTTGTAATGAGTAAAAGAAACACAATGACCTTTTTCTATAACAAAGTTGTCTTAGCTCCAATCTTGCTAGTCTAATTTAATTTTATATAATACTATATCACGTATTATCATATAAATACTGGAGTGTATATTGTAGTAGACTTCCAGAGTTTTTAACTGTTGGACAAAGGAACTCGGATAAACACTGCTAGAGACAACACATAGATGATTCACCTTTGAAATTTCTAATGTTATGTGAAAATAATTAATTCGACATAAGAAAATAAAAAAAATTAACACAATATTTACCATATAGGATTACAAATTCTATGTAACTTACACAGGAAAGCCAAGGAAATTTGCATATTTAAAAGTACTACCTAGAAAATGAGGTAGTTACCAACATGTCAAGCCAAAGGGTAGGAATAGAGCCTGATACAGCCCACACACATTGGAAGACTTGCTTGCAGTCTCAAGAGATTGAAAAATGAAAAATTAAATTCCTGAAAGTTGTTACAGCACTAGCGAGATTCTATATTATTCTTGGAAGAAATTGAACAAACAGCTTAAAAAATGGTAACATCATAGAGTAGGTGTGATGGACTAGGACAGATAACAAGTTGATATGTGCTAGGTGGACTGGTGGAACACTGTACAAGGGTTAGGATAGTTAATCTGAAGTAGGGAACAGTCTAATGTGAAATAAAAACAGCCAATTTAGTTACGAGGCAACAGTGCAAAAGTTGGACCGACAGACTTAGAGAACTATATATATATAGTACAGCATGCAAGTTTTAACATCACCTATACTTTCTATTGAAAATGTAATTAAAATGACCAGTTACTCACATTTGCAGCTGGTAATCACTACATGTAGAGAACACATGTTTTTAATAAGCTTGATTTGATGTATCCCAGCTTTTCCCGTCGTAGCAGACTGATAACATCATGATAGGCATCTTCAGAATGAAAGTACTAAGAATGCAGACACATGTACTAAGAATGCAGACACATGCTGTGTTAAGAATAAGGTCTTGATGGTTGAACAGAAAATTATACTTTAAAGTATCTCTAGTGATTTTTTCAGACATCTTGTATAAACACAAAAGCTTATGTTTCACACTGGCTAATAATCAATTGAGAAAATGGAAGTTCATAATCAACATGAAAACATTTTGCATGAATGAAATATTTTGTAACAGTAGTGCTGTGTTATTCATAGCACTTATGTTTGTTCAAAAACCCTGAAATATGCAATAATGTTAATATGCATTGTACAAAAGCACAAACCTTATTGTCAAAATTAGCACTACTAATAGACTAGTGCATTATCTGTATACAAGTGAAAGTGCAAAGAAGACCCATCCAAAATGTTGAAAGTCTAATAAATACACAATTTCTCAAATTGTTTCTGTTTCAGTGATAATCCAGATACCTAAGCTCGGCATTCATATTTCTGTAAAATCTATATCTGTAAAAATCCACTTTCACTATGGCCAGACTGATACAGTTACAGAGAAAGCTTTCTTCAGAAGAGACTTAAGGACATATTCTTCAAACCTGTGATTTGCATTAGAGTTAAGGATACATGCTACCTTACAAAATATACTTTTAGTTATCTCCCTTAACATTTTTTTTAAAAAAGCTTTTTCAAATTATTCAGGATAACCGAATGCTATCAGTGTGTACATTCTTGTGTACTTTTAAAATTTTCATCTATTAATAAAGAAATAAAGTCTAAGTTGTCATAACTAAGATATTCTACACGTTTTAGACTGTGAAATGCTTACAGTAAGGTGATGATGTCAGAGTAAGCCAGCATTCATCCTAACAGACTGAGAAAGACGGAAATAAAGTTTGACCAAAGGTCACCAGTCCCACTGAGAGTATCGGTACCATTGACTAAAATGGAAGATAGCATAGCACAGGTCAAAGGTCAACTGTATGAAAACTCCTATTGGGAGTATCTTGACCAGGACTAAAATGGAAGGTACATGTAGCATAGCACAGGTCAAAGGTCACCTGAATCAAAAACTCCCAGAACTTAACTGGAAAGTATCATAGAGCAGATCAAAGGTGACCTGATTTAATTTCCCACAGAGTACCTTGACCCATCCTCGATATCCAGGGGTTACATTCACTTTCGCTCTCTACACCCCTGGAATGTGTCAGCAAAATTGAAGGCACAAAGATAGCTGTTGATTGGTCTCGGGTAAAAAAAACTGACCAATCGTTAGGCTGATACCTGTCTTTTGAAGATTACATAAAAGGAGAGACGACTGACTTCAAAACCTGTAATTTTTTACCGTTACGTGACCGCAAGATTCTTTTGATGTACATCAAAGGATCAAATTAGTCTTCTTGTCTCATCAACAAGGTGGCACACACCGAGCCTTCAATTTTGCTATGACATATTCCAGGGGTGCAGAGAGCGAAAGTGAGCATAACCAAGTACATTTATGTAGCAAAGCACAAATCAAAGATTAACTGAATATTTACTCCTACCAGGAGTGCCTGACCATGACTAAAATAGCACAACACAAGATCAAACTTTGATAGAAACAGTAGTATACATGCTAGTACTTGGATCATAATCATGAAAATAAACAGTAAATCAGAATTATTCATTCTACCCATTCTGAACAGTAACTTACTTTCAATTCCACCAGTCTCCTTGACTTGATCAAGAGAATCTCATTTTATTCTAGCAGAGACCTTTCAGGAAAATTCCAGACATTTAATGTAGATTTTAAGTAATTTTTCTTCGGTTTTATTTTGAACTGCTCAAAAATTTCAACATAATTTACTTCTTGCATTATTCGACATTGAACAAACAATTTTTGCTAGAAACTTTTTTTCGAATGTAATTTATTTCTATTGTCCGAGACAACTCAGCAGCAATATTCCTGGAGCAATCGTGAAAACAATAGTCCGAAGGACAAGTGGAATAAACAGTAAGGTTAATTTGCATATCGTTCACATCGATCTCGACCACATGGGTATACATTGTTTTTTATAAAGTCTCAATATTTCAAATGTGTATTAAAAATTTTGAAGAAAAATAAAGCTTTTTAACAGAGATACTAAAATAAATACATCTTTGTAACAAAAGCAGTGTTATGAGGCCAATACAATATTGCAGGTTCCTGTAATTAAACATATCAACAAATCATTTGTAGATACGACACCAGGACATCTACAGAAGCATCTGAACACAATTTTAATCCGATTACAATGCTTAGTAGAAAACGTCTGGAAACTGTAGACAACAATATAAAGCAGTATGATGCAATTCAATGACCCTACTAATGATAAGCATGTGACAAACCTGAAGGTCACATGTGGTGATAAAACTTGGTTATGATTACAGATGACGAAGCATATTCAGCATAAATATTCATGAGTTCCCAAATATTGTGTATGGTGACTGAAATACACATCTCAGTCTGAAGATAAATGTTGTTACACAAAAATGTTTGACACAAAGGTCAGTGTAAGTTTAAAGGTCAAACCAAGGCCATATGGTGTTAAGGTCACCAAAAGGTCATGGTTGACTGCTGCCTTGCAGGGTTAGGCACTGCCCTTTCCTGCTTAGTCCACAAAAAGTGTACGACTTGAATATCAAAACTTAACATTTACTTTCAATATCACCAGGCCCTAGTTATAGTGATACTTCCCACCACTGTGGTCTACCATTCCTCGTCATTCCTCACTGTAAGTTGGTTGTCGCACTGTGATGATGTCTTATGTAACACGCGTACTTGCTACATTCCGGTTCAATGCTTTTCCCACTGCTCTAGATCTGTAAATTTCTAATGACTGTTTGGGGTCACAACTGCCTACTACCTGGCCAACTGACATTCCACATATATACATATACGCACACACAATAACAATATGCTGTATGGCTACTTTTTAAAGAATAACTCTATAGTAATCACAGGGCTTCTGTGAAATGTGTTTTGGCACAAATTGGGTTTTCTTTTTAAAAATTCAAAGCTCTGCCATAAAAGGTCAGGGCTATACCAGAAATAAATAAATGGGGAAAAGGGGTGACTGTTTTATGTGATCGCCATCATCCACAATTATTTTCTTCCATGGGCCCACTTAACAATTATTTCGGACCCTGTCACCAATATATTACAAGATATATATTAAAATTGCATTTCTCTCTGCCCCCTATATTCAAATCTGAAAGAGCTATATATAGGGTCACATATTACCGGTAAGTCTCATTTTCTCTTTTAGGTGCCAATGTTAAGCAGTTTGAAAAAATATTAACAGGATTAATAAATATGTCTAGAAAATATGGAAGAAAAACATTTGTTTTCCTTATTATTATTTACATATTTTGAGCAAGGTCTGTGTATGCATTATATACCAGTTTTCCCTCTGACTAAATATAACACATAATAATCAAATAATTTCAGGTAATGGAATGGTAGAGACATAAGACATTCTTCTCACACTTACCAGACACCCACATACATGTGTACATGACGGCAGTACACACGTGACCACTAACCACCCATCACACATAAATACACAACACACACACCAACAACCAACATGTAGTAGCACTAACTGACCCCATTACTAGATCCTTCTATGAACTTATACTAAGCTATAGTTTTATAATTAACCCTCAAGTACCAACTTCACATCTCTACTACATCTCCCAGTTCCCACAACCTTTCACAAGGATATGCTCAGCAAATCTGCTAGGAGCAGTTTTCCTGTTATGGGAAGTCCAGAAACTTTCAAATCAAACTTTCTTTTTAGAAACAATTCTTAAACTCTCCGAATTATTAAGCGAATCACTCATATTTCAGAATCATAATCCTAACTTTTCATGTCTTTCTTGAACCTCAAGTGAGTTCCAGTTCATTGCTCCTTTTCTTCTCATTCCAACGAAGAAAATATCATCTTCCAAAGCAGCAAGCTCTAATACTGATGTACAACCTCAGCAGTGACTGTCCTTTTTGCATTCCTTTGATTCCGAACCATTACCCAGGGAAACGTATGGACATTTTCTGCAACAACCATGTCACCCTAATGTTATATTTCTTGAAACAAAAGCATCTTTTATAGTAACCTGGTCAACCATCACAATATGACCACTACTCCACAATCTCCTGTTTCCAGGAAAAGTTTCCCCATCAAATCACAGTCTTTGGTTAACAGTAAACCTGAAGCATCTCCTCCTGTAAAAGTAATGCTTCTGGGTAAGTGCTTCTGTGTAACCCACACCTGATATTCTTATCACAAGTTCAGCTTTTACAACATAAATATTTTTTCCAGTACATCACAGTTAACACACACAGCTCCTCTCTTCCTCTGAGCTAGGTACTTGCCAAACTCTTCTCCATATCTACAGCTATCAGTCTCTACTGTCGATGCCAGTCTCGGTCTATCTTTCAAACTCTCCTGAGGCATCAATCAAACTCTTTGTTAAGAGCAATGATGACCAACTAGCCTGATGCGGCCATCGACACAGTCTCTACTCCAGAGCAAATAAGACGATTCAGATTTATCTCTGTATGTTTCCTAACGTGGCCATCAGTCTTTGTTGCAGTAGACACCATTAGATTAGCCAGAGATATCTCTCCAGGTCCTCTGACGTGGTCGTCAGTCTGCTTTAATATGAGAACCGATGTGACTACCCAGATTTATCTTTCTAGGTCTCCTGACGCAGCAGTCAGTCCCCTTGTTGCAGCAGACATGACTGCCCAGAACTATCTCTATAGCTCTCCAGACACGGCCATCAGTCGATCTGTTAGAGCAAGCATGGCCGCTCTGTCTCTTGTAGCATGGAGCAGACCTGACTACCGGGATTGGTCTAGCACTCCTGACGGGACCATCACAGTCTCAGTGTTTGAGTAGATATGACGACTCTGGCTGTTCTCTTCAGCTTTGAATTCCACTCCTGACATGCTGTAACAGTTACAGCATCATAGGTTTCCTACTAACTCCTTTGTTGATCTGGGGATAGGATTTTGTTTGTCTTATTATTGCAAGACACGTCAGAGCAAGGAACATATGGGTTCCTGATGCCGAGTGAACCTCCGGATCTTGTCCTATTGCAGAATGCATCTTTCCTTAGCAATCAACTTGGGAAACATGGCGATGTTCCTTTCTGTATCTGTAGACTTGTCCCATTGTTGGCAAGCACCGACAGCTATGGCTGATGACCTGACTGTGTAGCGACACAGCTTGTATAGACAGGTGTCGCCATGAGGCTTTTCTCCTTGTCCAAGACATCTCCTACAACCGTAGCACTGTGTGTAGGCAGTATACCACTTACCCATCTTTTTCTGTGTACAATCAAGCACTTCTAAAGCTTCACACAGCCTGTCTCCCAGAGACGGATAAAAGAGTCCAATTTCTTATTACCAAGTCCTAAATTGGGTACCTCCTCATTTCAAAAATGTCTTGTATAGAACCTTGGACTTGCACATAGATCGTTCTTGTTCCATGAAGAAAAGGACATCTCTTAATGTTACTCTTTTAATCCTTGGTCTGGATGTCTACAATCACAAAAGAAGAAGCATGTACTTGTGTAAGTTATACTACATCTGCTACAATTTCATTACCACCAGCCTAAGATATACAATGCATGATGATTGATTGTGATATATACTATCTATCATAAGTTTATCTCAAATATATCTTGTGGTTATGATTTATACTTGGAATTTTTTCACTCCATATACTCCTCCATTCAGTTATGTCCAGTTTAACCTGTTCATGATTTTACTGTCGTCCCCTTGGGTATGATGCCTCTATCAACCCCTAGGGTATTACAGATAGTACATTAACATAAACAATACTATGACATCACAGGAACAATCTACTTCTGGCCTGAGAGATCATATGCACATCAGGATAACACAAATGCTAAAAATTATTGTTTCTGCACAGTATTAAAATGATGGTAGAAAAATAATCGTCCCCTATCTCGAAGGTTGATAAAGAAATCTCCAATCCTCGGGGTGATTATTTGGTTGTCTAGCCCTCAGCAAAGCCTTGTGTTAGACCATCACCCCTCAGGTATATACACTATTTACCAAGCTGTAGTAGGAATATACGCTTTCTAACAGGATGTATCATAAACTACAGATGTTAAACCATTGATGTATATTGTCTACAAGTCTTTAAAGCAGATGTGCCTTTATTCCTTAGAATACACTGCATACCAGGACTTCTTAAATTGGGTCGTTAAAAAAATAAGAAAAATCTTCACACTAAAACAAAGTATATTATAATTCCTCATCGATTTTACAGCGTGTCTGATTGGTTTAAACACATCACATGACAGGATTATAAAACATCGAGTCTCCC
>JAUMHH010194824.1:0-13835 GCA_032359455.1 Chlamys rubida
CATCGACCTGGTCAGTATGACACTGGACAGACGATTACAGTGTTTGTTATGGCTGTACATCACCACACTCCAAGGTAAGATTACGTATATAAGGTGAAAGGGTAGCAAATATATAACAACTGGCTATACTTATAGATACCCTAGTTCCTTGTCGCTGATGAAATAACGACAGTAACAACTAGTAAATAACATAGATATACCATCAAAGGGATGATCATATAATAAAATTGCATACCTACAGTGAAAGTTTATTGAATAACACACATATATATACACCTTTAATAGTTAGATGTTATGTGCCTCAATGCTACGCTCCTATACTTTGGCTTTGTTCTCGTACATGTTACTGTCTTTATCACACGTTCGTGATCGTTTGCTCTATACATAGAAATTCGTGTTATGGTGTGACGGACTGTAAATCGCGACAACAGAATACCGTTCAATTTAAATAGCATACCGTAATTATATAGAAGTCCTTATTAAATTGAGTAAGGCAATAGTAGCTAACTGTTTGAAACGGTTTTGGTACCCTGACCACGTAATATATATATGGGCAAAGAAGTACTAACGTCACTGTAGACAAAGATTTGTCGAACTTTCAGGGCGATCTGCCCCTTCATCAAGACAGGAACATGTAATTTACATATCACAACATAAAACAGAGAACAACAGTCACATCAAAAATAGTATTAATAGTAATTCTTAATCCTAAACAACTAGTACTCTTTACCTTAAGACCATCAATATGCATTTCTATTGCTGTAATGTCGCTATAGCGGGTACGCATATAGAGGACGTCGCTATAGCGAATTCTTATGTGACGTCATAGTTTATATAGTTCCATTTGCTCTGCATTGCTTCTATATAACTTGACCAAACAAAATAGACAGATATCAGATCACCATTCTCATATAATTTTCATTGGTGTAGTGATATGAATTATATGTTCGTGACATTGTGACTAAATGACGTCGTTTTGAACGACGTCACTATATTAAGTGTATTATTGACGTCACGAACAAATTGTCGTCTGCCAGAAAATGCCAAATTTTGTATTAATAATTCATTCCACAAACACGGTAACTCCCGGATTCTTCACCAACGTAACATTTTCCGGATGCACTTTCATTTAATCGCTAAATTCACTTTCGTCTCCAGGCCAAATCGCCACATCAATAACAATACGCATTGCTCGTGGTAACCCATCCGTACTACCGTATTAATTTTTTTTATCAATATAACACGCAACAATTTGTGTACATTGTAGTTATGTTGTATAACAGGTGAATATCCTCCCGGTGGAATATATTGATTAAATTATTGAAATGAAATTGATGATTTTGTGTTCATTTCCATGAATTATATTTTTTGTCGAGAACGGTCGCGAGTACTCGTGATGTCACAAGAACAGGCCACATCGACAGACACTGCAAGAACTGACTTTGAAATGCGATAATGGGTTGAAAATATAAGAAAAACTTAAATTAAAAACGGAAATATAACGTGACTGTATTGATTAAATCTTGCGTAAAATGTCGTATTAAATGTGGATTTATTGGCGACAATGGCGTTATAATTGTGTTCGTATGTTTACAATAAAATGTGCATACAATGTAGCACGCGATGTATCACAATTTGCACGCAAAGTTACATGGTGTTTTACTTATGAACGTAGCTCTGGTCATGTTTCTTAACATCATAGAAAACATTGGACAGAAAGTCACTAAATAATTTGCCAAGAATACAAATCTGAGATATATTTTTGATGATAGATTCTTAACGTGATAATTAAAACATATGTTTGCTTGATTGAATGTCTGTATTAGTACGTGCAAGTACTTTAACTAATAAGAGACAAACGTATACCGATCAGTTCAGGTACATGTATTATTCACATAATACAGTAACGCTGGTAATAGGTTTGTCAACCTTTAAACTAAATACTTTGTTTAACAGTATTAACGTCCATTACAATCAGGAAGTGACATAGCCTTGAAAGATACGTTTATTTAGGGTAAACGCCGAAAGCAAATGCAATTAATCTCTGTAAAACAAATTTACAATTACTTTTGTCTAAATTGATGTCGACAATGACTACATACTTAAATACTCAATATACACATGGACCAATTTGACTCTTAACTTTCACGCGCGTGCCTGAATTTATTCACTAAACATAGTAAAAATATACCATAAGATCATCGCTCTTTTCATCTGTACAGGTGCGACTGGATTATCCGTGGTAGTCAGTCCCTCTCCTACAGCCAATGTTGTGTCCGGTCAGACCATCAGTATTACGTGTCAGTTGTCAGCTGACTTCACAGGACCAAATGCTGCTGTTAACTATAAACTAAATGATGCTCTAGGTAGAATAGGTACAACGTTTATAAACTTTGGGACAGCATGTCCTTCAACACCACCCTACACACTTACCTGTAACAGAGACACGAGGACATTGGGGATACAGATTCCCGCCAACAGTTACAGTCACAAGGACAGATGGACGTGTGAGGGGAGAAATAACAGCTTCGACAGTACAACACCACCACAGACTGACACGACCACAGTGGACGTTATAGGTGAGTGTATTTAATGTTTATGACAGAATACACAGATCGGAAAATAAAATGGACATAGTATGTTTGAACTGTGCATTTACTTGCTGGGTATACATGTGGGTGGGCTGCGTCAATGTCATTTACACATGGTGATTAATTGGAGAAAAGGGACAATGTCTATACGTTTGCTATGAAACATTAACATATGGCTTTTTACATTATAACTGTTCATATTTATTTTGATGTGTTAACATTTGCATATCATTGTCACTAGATAACCTATTTAAAAGTTGTGTAAGTTGTGTCGTTGATGGGATTTAAATGTCATGCACCACGAGACACAATGTTTAGAGTATTAATACAACACAGACCGGAACACAATATCTAATGTAAACAAACATTACGGTTGATGAAATATCGCAGGGCATTGAGAGACTTGACATCGCAATTGTAAATGTGTAAAATAACAAGAAAATATTTTAAAAATACTTTTATTACAATAAAAAAAAGCAAAGGTCTGCAAAATCGTACAAAATACACATCTGTTGAAATAACCTATGAAAAACAATTTTAGCACAATTTATCAGAAATATCGTCTGTAACACTGATCTAACCAAGCCAGAATCAAACGATTTTTGCCACTTTTTGCTTGGATTTGCGCGACTTTTTTTGGTGATGAATCATCATCTAGCGGGAATGAAACTAGCACGCATTATGATGTTTGCTTACAAAGCTGTGCCATTCGAAAACATCATATATGCAATACAAAAACAGTCCAATGCTTGAATAAAAGTAGTACAATGGTAATATACTGACAAAGTCCTAACCATATTTTGTATATATTATATGCTAACAGCATTAATCTGATTTCTACAGATTCAGTGTAAATTTGTAACAGGAGAAAGGTAAAATGCACGGCAAGACCAGGGTTCGAACCCGGAACCCTCCGAACTCTAGACGGATGCTCCAACCAAGTAAGCTACATTGTCGCTGGCGATCGACAAAGTCAAGTTCCGCTACATTCCTCCCTTCTTTAACAAAGTCGCCGACGATCCCGAGGACACACGAGACCCTAAACCACTTCCTGTGGGTATATTTCGTTGGGCGCCATTTGTAACAGGAGAGGATAAATGCACGGCCAGACCTACGTTCGAACCCGGGACTCTCCGAACTCTAGACGGACGCTTTAACCAATTGAGCTACCTGGTCGCCGGCGATCGACACAGTCTAGTTCCGCACCAGATTCAATCTATAGTTAGTATATAAGCTATTATCATTTATTATATTCATAGTAACTACGGATCTTCCGGATCCATGTTCAGTGACGTAAATAAGTTCAACAGGAGACATTTGTTCATGTAAACACAGCGCATATCTTCGATCTGATTAAGAACTTTTAATCTGTAAATAGTACATGTGAGTGCTGTCTTAAAAACCAGGCCTACACTTATGTAATCTCTCTAGGTCCTGGGTATATAACAGTTTGTCTACACCTGCGCACAGTACCTACTGCGCAGGTCATGCTCTACTACGCCTAGCCTTAGGTCCCTAAGTCACGTTCATTCATGCTGTTGTGTAATCTGTCATTCTGGGCATAACTCAATACACTCCCCTCAACATTATGATGGAAGGTTCTGAACATGAGGGAACGTAGTCACGACTGGGTGCGTGAAACCAATCTCGGGTTATCAAGCAGTACATCCTTCTTTATCGGACAATAAGTCCTTGTCAGTCAGACAAGAAATCTGACCGAAGTAAACTGCATGTCCGGAGATGAAGTCTCCAGCAAACGCTGACCAGCTGCTAGTCGACTGTTATGATTACCACAATCTGGATGTGGATAAGCAAGGCGGATCTGAGTAACCGTATTTACCTTATGGTTACCAAGAAATAAATTATGACTTCCAGACTGAATTAGTCAAACTGTCAGCTGCTAGTTAACTGTTATGATTACCACAACCAGGGTGTGGATAACCAAGAAAGAGCTAAGTAACCGTATTAAAGTTACCAAACGATTGCCCAAACTGTCATGTGTGCTTTAAGGCATACAAGTAGTTGATGTTTCAAGGTGACTTCATATGTCTTATCTGACTTCAAAAGATGGTCCCCTCTGTACAACTTGTTTCTGTCATGGCGGCTGGCTCCACCAAGGTATTCCACTTGCTGTTACTATTTTATCCACTGTCCTACATTATGCTTGCATGACCATCAACATGATGATCAAGCTGTTGCACTTCAGAACAGTTTATGAAGGAAATCGGATGCCCGACTTATTAAGTCATTTACTGCCATATGTGTCCAAAGGCTACACACGAATCTATCTTGGTTTACGCAAGCATAACATGTTGACCACTTCGTGTACACCAAGAAGATGTCCAATAGCTTCAACCATACACTCTAGATTGGATGACAGGTCTATAAGTCTGAAAATCAAATATATCACATATATCTTCAATACCACGCATGCCGCCCCATCTGCAATCATATTACCCTTACGACTACAGCTGAAAAAGAAAGCTGGTACCTTTCAGTACGTTGTTGGTTGACTTTGCCTGACAGTGAGCTGCTTACCAAGAAGGTAATACTTAAATTGTGTGGTAAACCTGGCTATACTCAGCAGTTATCCTTATATATAACAAAACTTTACGGTGAGGTCAGGATCTACAACAGCCATATACCTGATTTTCTAAACTTACCAGGCTTCTCCCGCCTTTATTTGTTCAGCATCAGACCAGAGATCAAGACAACAAATCCCTTTCTCGCACATTCTGAAACTATCAACACCCAGACAATAAGTCTTTATATAATACTCTGTCAGCTGAATATTTCACAGATTCCTCGGGAAGCGGTGCTGTTTGACGGAACTTAACTTTGAAGTTTTCGTAAGCTCATGGGCACCAAAAGGCCCGTCTAATTTCCTCATTATATGTCGGAATGAGTTATGACTTCCAATCTGAGCTTATACTGTGAAGACATAGAGCCTTTCCCTGCATATTCCAACTCAAGTAAACTCTGTACTCTCCTTCTGACCAATGCAGTACAGACCTGTAACGGTTAATTTGTTGCTTGAAAGATAGCTAAATGGACTTCACGTTATATTTTATAGTTTTAGATAACAGTTTGGGATGTCACCTGCGAGGTTAGGAACCCGATTTTTCCCGATTCTTCCCGAATGTATGGTTACCAGAGGACGTGTCGTAAAAGAATACCGACTAGCCTCGTGAATGTCGTGAGGATTTAGACCAACACCTATCATGAAATCCAAAAGAACTAGATCTGTGATATCTTCTATGTCTGACATGCCAATTCCTCGACAACAACCTCATGCGTGACCTTAGTGGTGTTCTTGACTAGATCTGTGAGTTTGCACCTCCTATACATTGAGGGTGATCTTGACCTAGATGGACTAAGCCGGTAATGTCTTCTGCGATGTCGTTGTTTCCGTTCTCTTGGGGTTGATAATGACTAAATATATAATACCTCTTCGAATGTTTATGTTTTTCTTCCTGTTATACTGAGTGTGACCTAGAAGAACGTGACCTGTCACATCACATCAAATAGCAATGGTCAATGTCCCGCAAGGTCGACCATGAACCTGGTTGATAGGAAAACGAAAAATGGCCAGGTGAACGTTGTTGTCGCCTTGATATTAACTAAGGAAGAATGATATTGCAATTTTTCGTTTTTTTTCCTTTTTTATTTTATCTTTTTCCTGTCTCATGGCCTTGGAATCTACTGAAACCGGTTCTTCTCTTGCTATTGTCTGTATGCTGCCCGGTATAACTGGCCACGATATATCATTGTCGAGCAATTGGATCCCTTCTTTCTCGGACAGCGAGTAGGTGATGACCAAAATCTATCAATACCTTCTCTCATATCTCGGTTTAGTACTGGCAAAGATGAAAACTCTTTTCCATCCATGCTCATAATTAAAATTTCTGGTGTATGCACTCCTATTTCTGCCCCTAAGGATATGCACCAAAGTCGATCCTTCTAAGTAAATTCTCTCTTGGTTCTTTTCCTAATACCACTTCTAACATAAAGGGGTCCAATGGTCCTTTTCCGTCTCTGATTTTTACCAAATATGCAGCCTTCTTTTTGACTTACCACTGGTTAACTTGGTATCCTCTCCCAACCAAAGGCAATATTTATCTTAAACGCCATAATTAAATATAACGATAATATCAACAATAATTTAAAGAGCGAACAACGTATATGTTAGTGCACCAACTGATTTGCAATGCCTATAGTAGTGATATATTTGGTAAGAAACCAATACAAATATCTGTATTAAACTGTATTACCGCCTTAAATCTCAATTCATAATAAATGACACAAAAAAAACAATAATATCATTGATTACGTTTGCTGTTATAAAATGTAATGACTACTACAGATTAGAAACCAGAACAGTCAGTAATTTATCATACATGTTAGGAAACTATACGGTTCACTGATGTCTTTTGTACTAAGTCTGGTAAGAAACACAAACGATCAATGGTTGAGCTTACTTTCCTCACAATAAATTATATAGAAACCACATTGCGATGTTTAGGTTTGCCGTATATTCGATGTGTTCCCAACTGCCTTTTCCGCCGTAAAGTTAGAAACTTCACTCGTCACAAAAACAGCAAACAAACAAACTTCGCAATGATTACAGCGCCTTTGACATATCTCACCAGGAAAGGTCAGCCGAATGAATGCATCTGGTTGGAGTCCCAGGGCTTAACTTTCAACACACTGACAAATGTATTATCTACCAGGATTGATCTAAAATAGCACGATTTGAGTAATAAATTCATACTCAGAACGGATGCATTGAATTAGGCATTGGATCAATTTGGTTTCAGGAGGATGATGGTGCAGTGCATCCGGTTGCATACATGAGTAGGAAATTCAAAGGCGGAGAAATGGCATATTCGGTTTTGAGAAGGAAGGTTTGGTGCTTGTGTGTGGGATATCCAGGTTTCAGAAACGGGCATCAGTTCATCTTGGAAACGGACCATCATCCGTAACTGTATCTTAATCGAAAGGAACCGACGCACGAGTAATGAGGTGATCATTGCAGCTTTAGCTATATCGGTTCCGAATACGAGCTATCAAAGGAGCAGACAACGTAGGAGCTGATTTCCTTAGCAGAGTGTATATATCAGACTGAAATAGTTATGATGTGTGTTTGAGAAATAAAAGTGTGTTTATTTCTGGAAGCCGACACAGTTTCAACCATATTTTTGATATATTAAGTATATGTTAACAGTATCAATCACATTTCTATAGATTCAGTATAGATTCAATATACATGTATAGTGAGTACATAATCTAGTTCTACTTTATTTAATATGATTTGTAATTATTCAATATATTTATAATAATTACCAAGTTTCTGGATACGGTTTCAATGCAAGAAGATAAGTAGAACCGCAGATAGTTGTACATGTAAACACAACACAAAGCTCTGTTATAGCGTGAGAGTCAAACGACTTACAATGAGTTTTCCAAACGCAAAATACAGTGTGCAGTAAGTGCAATATCATTCATATATCCCATACGTTAAATTGTATGACCTGACATATGATACATTTGTACTTGAAGCGTATACATACATATTATAGTTCCAGACCAATGACTACATATCATACCTTTGAATACCACGCCTATATTGGTTATGCATAACCGAATTACATGTACAGGTTTGATACAGTTTTAAAAGTGTTGAGTTTGCCTTAATGATACACTTGTGCAGTTGATTTGGCTAGTTTAATGTGAAAAACACTGTACATGTGGTAGTAATTCTTTTTAGTAGTACATGACGTCAAATAGTAACAGTTATAGATTAATGATGGACCTTTGATTTACATATATATCAGTATGCATATATTGGTTATAGTTTTGTAACTATGAATTGGGTAAAACATAATTAGAGTACGGTAGTTGGATATTGCTACTTGTGTCATTACAGCTCTAGCCCATGTTGTTGTGAGGACAGCAAGTCATCGGTGATCTAGCATAGACGAGTAACCGAAGTGACTAGTCCTATGTGGGCAACTATTGAAGAGAAGTTATGATGTAGTCATGTGTGGGCAAAATGATATGTCAATGATGTACTGAAGTCCTGTATGCATTGACAGAATAATTGTATGTGTGGGCAGATATCAAATCAAATAGTCCTGTGTGGGCAATGATATATTCATAGAGTCCTGTTTGGACGACTGTATAGGATGGCAGTCATGTGTGGACAACTGTGAGCTCCGGTAGTCCTGTTTGGGCAAACGTATGCAATCCTGTAAGGGCAACTTTAAACAGTCCTTAACAGACAGCGGTGACAAAACCTCGAAGGCAACTACACCTATAAATGTAAGGACAATTAGTAATTGCCCTTATGCATGGCATTTAATCATGTCCTGCGTGGACATCATAATGATATCCAGTTTGTTACCTGTGGGTTCTGATGGCCGTCATTGACTGACTGCGGTATTTCATCAGCTTGTGGACCACCTTAAAAGGAACGATATACCTGTTCAATACCCTATAAGTTGAATTTTGTGTAATCTACATGTTTTAATGTGTTTGTGTATGATAGATGTGAGAAAGTTGTATTATATATATATAAGTTTGTATATGTATAAATAGTGTTACAGTTGTAAACCTTTGCATATAGTGTATATCTGGTGTTTGCTTTATTATTGATATCAGCGCTCATGGTTCAAAAACGTATACAATGATTAACCGTATTTTCGAATTTAAACAGTTGTTGTGACATGGAGAATATTTTGCATACCATTTGGTTAACATAGTCGTCTGTAAAGACAGTACTGTGTGTGGCAGCCACGACTGATGATTACGCTTCACGTGCTAGGTGTGCTGGGAAAGTTACTCATACGCTGCGTGAATTTGACGTGTTGTGGGATGAGAGTAATATAGATTGTTCGGTTTCTGAAGGGTCGTTTGGAAAGCCCACATAAACACAATATAACTCTGCTCATATGTCAAAACATTCCTAAAACTTTAATGCCTATCGATGTATGACAAGGCAACGATGGAGATTCGAATGGGGTTAGGACAACACTTGGTTAGACTATAACATTAGTGGCCATCTTAAAAACATAATTGAGGAATTGCATGTGGCATTTGTGTCCAATTTTTCCCAAACTAAATCAGAACAGGATGTGAAAGAACGCATTTTGTCAAAAGATACAGACCAGGTCTTGGCTGTTAGCATGTCACAATTTTCGGGCGACTATTACAGTGGTTTGGACGTCTAAATGATTAAATTGATCAAAGGATGGACATTCTGAATCCATTTCAGAAAATAGCCCAAACAATCTTTTAACAAATTTAGGTTCCGCATGATGACCGTGATGTATTGAGCTTCTTGTGATGGAAGATTGTGATATGACACAAGAACCTACATCTTATCGTATGACTGTTCATCCTTGGTGAAGCGTCTGGAGTCCAAGTTGCAGAATCTGCCCATTAAAGCGTACTGCCGAAGAAAACGCCGTATCGTTTGAATCTTGTGCAACATTACTAATAGCTTAAGTTTCTGAATATCTAAATCCCGTGGGAGGTAAAGAAAAGGCAGTGAAACCTGTTCATGACTTGATATATCTAACGTTATTAGGAAGCTCTCATCTTACCAAATCTGTCATAAACAGTTAGTTTGTTATGAAAAGCAACTTATTGGAATAACAGGCTACAAAAAAACGTCAATCATAACTGCACCGCGGATCAATGCCGTTTAAAAGACCACTTGGTGTTCCCTGGAACATTAAGTTTGACACATTTGGAATCAAGATCAAAGAGTTGGATACAAAATGCACAAGGCAAATCATTTTGAGTTTCACACACTTAGTATATAATCCTTTTTCAATTCGTGTGTCCATTCGTTCTTCAATATAAAAATAATTTCCAGTCAGAGTGTAAGATGAACAAAGAATGACTTGGATGACGAAAGCAAACAATATTGGTGAAATGGCTGAGTTTGAGAGATATCGTTGTCTCACACCGGATAATTTCGGCTCTGGTGATAAATTAGAGCTTTATCATTTTTGCGTCTAAAGAAGTACGCATGGAACTCAAGCTGTGAAGTCAATCAGTATATTCACTGTTCATTCTTCTGGAAAATCTTTGGTTGTGTGCACTGCACGAGTGAATATTATCCTGAATGATCAACTGATTTTTTCTGTTGACAAAAACTTGTTAAGGACAGATAGTATGATTGTTGTGCAATACATCAAAACCAAGAAACGGCATTTCGGCATGTGGAAAGCAAGTGAACCTTGCTGATAATGCTTTTCGAAGGTTAAATTTGTCTGAAATAGTCACCAAGCAAAGATGGAAACAGAGGCCAGAATTATTGTCAAAAGACGAGTCAGAATATTTAGGGCTTCCAACGTGCCTGGAACTATCGAGAGTTGTTAAGGAAGTAAAACCATGTGTTGTCGAAACAGAACCATCGGATGAACCAATTTGTAGACTTCCGGCATAATCCCCATCGTGGCACTGATTAAAAAAACTGCAGGTCCCTTCTGAAATTCTAGGACTACCTTCGCAAAAGGCAAGTGACACACTTGATACTGTGTAGGGCTGCTGGAATTGTTTGTTTTTCGTGATGTGCAAACACAGTACTTCGATTAGAAACAATCAGTCATACAATCGAGTCATGGCAAGCAGTGATCCCTTTCAGGTATATCGAAAATTGTGACCTGCTCGTGTCTCAGATTCGGCCGGGCTTAATGTGATTCTCAGTAGAAATTATCTTGCTACCACAATTATTTTATATTCATGAACTGGAAAACAGAAATTCTGGAATAGAATATATGTTTTCTTTTCTTTCTAAGGCAAATGTAAAGGATCCAACAATGTATTCTATTAAGCAATGGTACCATGCGAGAGGATGTGAGCAGTGTCGGGCTCTCAGGAAATGACAGCGTTTCCCACTGATCGAGTGCGCCTTGGTCAGGCGCCGTTCACTCCGTTGTGAATAGACTGTTTGGCCAATTGTACATGTGCCGCGTGATCGACACATATCCTGACAGGGATTTCTGATGCAATGTGTGAAACTAAAACAAAATCTACTGTCCTGACTCGCCATGTACATAAACTGTGTAATTAAAAATTATCTAATTAGTTTTGCATCAAACAGATTCAAGGCGAAACAATACATCCTGTTTGGAATTGTACGACATGCTCTGCTTGCCAAATCTAAATACGGTTGGAACTTACTTATAAACTAGTTGTATGGCTATTAATGATTGGCTTATGAATCGTATGACATTTCGATTAGATTTGCAACGAATGTGGTCCCAGTGATAATAAAGAAAGTTAGTGGCTGGTTGCAAAGGCCCTATAGCCACGGATACTAATTTATGAACCGCTTTGAGACGACCTACGAACTAAGTTGTGATGAAGCGGTATAAAAGAACCTCGAATTATTATTTTTTTTATTATTATTATTATTATGCGGGATGGTGTGTCTAGATTGTTCATGTCATTTTTCTATTCGCCGGCTAGGGAATGAGAAGCGGGACAACATTAGTGACGTAGTAGGCATGAACTATTTATTATTGAAAAGGCGGTATAGTGTGAGCAGGAACATTGAAGGGCCTTGCGGTGAATGGACTGTGTCGATTTTGTTGTTCAGGTTCAGCACCCTACTTCCTGTTGATGCACAGGGTGTGTGTACATTAAGGGTACATACTGTAGGTATATTTATGTGACGACAAGAATTTCAATGTAAATCAGGTATGACGAATGCTGAACAAAAAATTGGCAGCTGACAGTGTATTCGTCATTACCTAAAATGGAAAATTGCATATTATGGTTGTTGATAATTATCTACGTGAAATCGATGTGTGTTTGTTAGCGTTACATTTATGTGCAGTATTGTTTACATCCCACGTATATTACACATACTATGAACCATATAATACGGTGTGCTCACCATGTGTGGACGATAAAAACTGGCGATGATACATTTTATTTCACTCATTCCGTACCGCAACTCCGGTCTGGATTTCTTATCGGATATCCTTACTAGACACGCCCCTGCACATATAACAACATGACGGATTATTAATGTACTTTTTAGACGATGTGTAACAACTGCAAGAAGTAAATAGGTAACCGTGAACAAATGTTGTTACTGTGTCATGTTATTGTTTAAAGACATACATAACTGGTAGCCGATTATCACTGAGAAGTCGACATTTGTCCGACAACGAACGATACGATTCCTTGTATTTAAAACAGCGCTGCAGTGCAGGTTCCCAATTGGGATTTATTTTGGTTACGAAAACGATACGTTTTTTTTCTTCTAAATACAAGTAGCTTGTATCGAGACATATATTAAAATATTCATATTTACTTCCAAAAGTCTCAATAAATAATTGGTGATGAATTTACGAGTGTTCGTACCGAATTAAGTCGCCGCCATATTGTTTACATTGGAGACCACCAAATGTAAACATCTTGCGGGAAATTCGAAAACAAAGGTCACATGAAGAAAAATGTATACTCTGCACCTATAAAAACAGTTCTTTACAACTATTGGATGCTGATTTTAGCGACAATTAATTGGATTACGCGAATGTAGTGTGCTATAACCAGTTAAACAAAAGACAGGTAACACCAAAGTCTCTTGTCGTGTATACACGATAAGGGGGACGAGACGGCATATATTTGTGTCGTCAGTACACGACAACGGTACGGAAATAGTTGAATAGTTGGTTTATAATCTTACAACCAAACTACTACACAATATAAACAGAAAATGTCACCTTAGTGAGGTTGTCCCAAAATCGCCAACCACAAATCCTCAAAACACTTACGCCAGCAATTTTGGGTATGTACACGTAGTTGTTAAATTCAAACACTTCCAAATCTCCAGTGTTTTCAGGTTCGTTCAAAGATGACCGTTGAATGAAGAAGTGGATGACTTCGCGAAAGCTAACTTACTTATAGCGGACAACAATATGTTAACTATCAATGACTTGATCAACAGCAAATAAGTATCCTGCATCGAGACATAATCTGAAAATAAAAGTTTACTACAACTGGATCAAATTTATATACGTACCGAAAAAAAAAAAAAGTATTTGATGCCTAAAAATGTAAATATAAAAACCCAAACAATGAAGAGTCATGTGGTGGTGTTACGAGCATAGATTATCTATTTAGCAGTTTCTGTGACCCTCACCCGCTCCAAAACTGTGACTGTAGGTACCGCACTGATGTGCCATTAACATTATATGTATATATTACATTTCCTGTGACATC
>JAUMHH010194835.1:0-13834 GCA_032359455.1 Chlamys rubida
GAAGAGAAAAGATAAGATCCCAAATTAAGTAGCCTCTTACGATCATGCAATGGGGGCAGCAGGTACAATTCTTACGCCCTACATGCAGGGACTTATCTTTCGGACTGATCGACTGATGCGATAGTGTATGAACAGAAATAACATATATGGAACCATGATTTAAAAACTTTTTTGTTTCAAATATGAATGAACCAGACGATTATTCACTTTTAAATGACCCGTTATAGAAACTAGCTGTTATGGGATCATTTCAAAGCCTAGTGGGGAAAAAAATATTGGAATCAATTCAACAATGAGAACTAAAGAGGGTTAAGAAGAGACTCTGGATATGTAACAAAAGGCCCAGCGTTTTTTTTAAACACCAACCCTAATTCCTCATCACCACAACAAACGCCGCCAATCCTCAGCCGCCATGTTCAGTTATATTCCCCGAGACTACAGCACATCAAAGAATATATTAGAACCAAACTGTGTTGCATGCTATCATAACTCTTCAAACGATTCATTTTGCATTTTAATCCTTACTTCAGTACAGGGCTGTTTGCATATGCGATGTTTGGGTGCAAATCGTTAGCGGGCATTGTAGATCCGTATTTGCCATTAAGCAAAACCAAACAGAACCGACATTGAAGAACATTCATTATTACAATCTTTGACGTTTGGTGTATGTGATTTTTGTATATTTTATGTTATTATGCCACCGATGTAAGAAAGGACTAAGTAATTTTTCTAATCCTTTCGACATATTACTTTGATCTTTTAAGTCGAAATTGAAATCATAATCTGCATGTTTTCCAGCTTATTGTAATTATTATAATCCGTTTTATATTGAAGTGGCATTACCTACGGTAAATCGATCCCGTCGACATCAGTGACAGAACCTGTCATCATCTTTATGCTGTATGGATGACTTGGTCCATCACTGCCCTGTCGGACAACAGATGAAAAACTCTAATTCAAAAACGAAATACAATTTGAAACTCATTTGATTCACCAAGAATGTAAACCTAGCGATATCAGTAGGATGACCAAGATTTGTTTAAGTTGTTTGTGTGTGTCCATTGTGTTTAACAACAATTGTTTGCACGCCATCGTTCCACACATGAACAGCGAACGAGGCCTCGAACGGCCACATTAACCCGTGACACTGTATGACCGCCGTAGCTTGGTAACACAGTGACCGTAGTGTTAACTGGTATTTGGGTAATCAGGATATTGTGTATATATACAGTATATGTATGTTGATGTTGTATATTAGCATAATAAAACAGCTACAGCGTGCGTCGTGTGGCGGTTCCGTGTGGTGGTTGCCTCTGGAACAGTGTACGACTGTTTATATCGAGGTATGATTGCTGGTACGACCATGCTATCTATCTCACCCTTGATCACATACAATCTGATTATGTACCTCACTCAGTAGACTGGCCACCGTTTCTAGAATGCTGAATTATTAAGAAAAAAGTTTAACTCAAAAAATTTTGATCACTTGGATGTCTGATTCTAAGTTCTAAACTAGGGGAAGATAAGCTATAGTAGTAAAATGCAGCTGAGAAATTCTTCACAAAAACTTACGGGTTGGTAGCCAGTCTACTCACTCAGTTATCTATTACAAATCCCTGCCTGTTCTACGGAGCCTTGGCAACAGAAATTTGAAAAATATTTCAATAGTAATATATTGATATTCCTGAATAATATAACCTCACAATGTTACATTGCATTATGCTTGATTCCCCGACATATGGCAATACCAGGCTATGAAAAGGCAGGTCGCGTCGCAAAAGCAGCTTTGTTGCTGTTGATTTTAAACTTTATTTATTGATGTTAAACCACTTATCTCAAAGTTTGTTAAGACCACGGTGACACTTTCGTTTTAATCAATGCGAAGACAACAAATTACATTCTCTTAAACCTGAAAGCGATTAATGGTTTCCAACAACAGAAGGAAGGCGCCGAGAAAAGGTAGTCCTTGATCGTCTCTGGATGGGTAATTGAAACGTGAAGACCAGCCAAACTGCGTGGCATGGCAAGAACCATTTACAGTAAAACATTTGTTATTAAATTGCGTTGACCTTGAGCTTATTCAAGAACATTCCTATAATAACGTTACATGTCTTAAATCTCTTTACGAAACAGTAACTGTCTCTACAACCTTAAACTATCTAAAGCTGTTGGTCTGTTCCTAAAGATATGAGTTACCATAGCCAATTTTTACCTTTACGTTTGTTTCATGTCAATTTCATTTTACATTTGTTTTTATCGGCCATTTATTGGCCTTAATGAGCTCTCCTATGTCGATTGGCCGTTAAGTATGTAATAATAATAATAACCGTTCCGTTCCAACTCGAACAGAGCTGCAGATTTCTAGACCCGTAATTATCTAAAACCTTATATACAAATGTAACGTGATTATACACCGCTTTAAAACAATCACAAGAAATTAGCTGGAAAGCACCTCCTAGTTTAAAAATAGTAAGAATTAGAAAAAATGCTAACAAAAAACGCCTAGTCAACATTTGATGGGAATAGCTTAGATGTACGGGAAAACATCTTGATACAATTAGTTAGCATTATTTATTATTACTGGCACGAACAAAAACCCACAGAGAAATAAAAACAATATGTATCGCTTACCCTCATATTACACACGATACGACACAATCTAGCAGGATTTTAAAAAAAAACGCGAGGTAAAAAACATATATATCGTTATATGATTGTGTTATATGATAAGATTTAAATGATAAGAGACAGTTGAAAAGGTACGAGGCAATTGCACCGACGGTTGACCTGCCTACTTTACCTCTTGAACAAAAATAAAACGTGTTAACTTTAAAGAAACCTAATGTAAATATTACAAAGCCAGTTATTGTAATGAATAGAGTGTCTATTCGGGACAACAAGTTAAGGGTTTCAGGATGGCATGAAACATTGAAGTAAATGTACTTAAATACCTCCAGGCGTTAAGAGATTTTTTAACCCAGATCGACTAACTGACCTCAGACGAATTCTGCCGAAAAGGCAATATATCATTCAGCTTTATGTTCAGGCCTCGTTGTGTTATCTAATATCAGATAAAATCGACTCACAAAAAAGCATAAGCAGCTGCAATATGATAGGTGTACGTGAAATATGTGAATACAAGATAGATATCTGACAAACAGCGACATTGTTTATTCCCCTACAGTTTTAAGGGTGTAATTAAAGGATGCGCCTCTCCCGACCTTTCAATCTTCCTTAAGGAAGGCCTTTGATTAATTACCAATCTTAGTTACCTCGTAAAAGCTAAGCCGATTAATTAGTTCTGGGTATGTTCGTTCCGGATATGAAGTGGATTGACCTTATCACAATGAGGCAGTGGCTACAACGTTGTATGCTATGGGCGTAGTTTTCCATCAATCATTTCAGCGACACAGTTTAATCCTATCATGATCGAAAGTAATAGAAGCTATAGATCTATATTAATATCTGTTTGATTTGATTACTAAGTATACCGACAACCAGACATATCTTGTACATCTGAATCTCCTTATATCTAGATATTCTAAATAATTGTTTCGTGTTACAAAACGATAAATTTGATTTTGATTGTGTATATCTCGAATCTTAAGATGTGATTTATTCCTGTACATGTATCAGTTAAATCTAATGTACAACATGTTCATCACAACCCGGACGCAGTGGCAGTCACTGAGACACACGCAATGTCCGGAATGGTGATACTGACATGCAATTTCGAAAACAATGCAGAAGCAAGCCTGAAGATCTGATCCCAGCGGTGTAACACATGCCAGCTACGACACAGACTGGTCCGAACAAAGACTGAACACTAATGGATGGCAGGGTTACTTCTTACTGACGGAATCAAACCGGAAATTAAATCCGGAGTGTCCATGATGTCATTCATACGAGACATGGTCACACGCCCAGTTGTAATATGCAAACGTAATGAAAACAAAATATCAAAGAGTTGACGGTATGAAGATCGATTCCCTTTTCCTACACTGTAGTTTGGCCAACTCTGTAACGGAGTCCGGATTGTTTGCCAACATCAATCTCACATTATTAACAACAACATATTCACAGTATTTACCAACATCAGTGATTTACAGCAAAGGGAACAATGTCATTGACATAGTTTACCCATCTTCTCACACCGATTTGAGAATACTTGATTCAATGTGAAATAGGACCTCGATTTCACATCAGTAAGAAATGTAAAGGTTTACCTGGTTGTTGAATTCTTCATGTCTTTATTCACACTTAAATCTGCTCATGTGTTTGAAATATTCAAGTATTTCTTTAGTCATAAACTAGGAAAGCCTTAAGGGTCAATTTTTGAACAGATTTGTTTTTATTGCGTCGTCTGAAAAAGCGTTAAGAAGCGAAAGAAAGCGTTATGACACTAAGAACCCGCAAATATGCCTTCTTAAGTCGTAATAACACGGAAAAATGAAATAGCACCTTAAAAAGTTTCAAAACACAAAAATAGTTTATAACTTTCAAAAACGTTAATTTGACCTTTGCTGGTATTTCAACACATGAAATGTACGACTTATTGCAATTCCTTTTCTTTTCAAAAATTTATTAATGCACTTTTTGAAAACAAATATCGCATAGCCCTTCAAGTTTTTTTTAATAAACACATGTTAAATATTGAGATTTCGGTTCCAAACTGCAACAATCAGAATTATGATAATCTAGACGATGCTTTTATAAATTGACTTCGAATAAGAGCAGCTATGTTGTAATAAATACGTTACGTATGATCTGTAAGTACAGAACATATCTCGACCAAGGCAAGCAGAACGTTTGCGTTAAAACACAATGGGCAAGTATAACGTAAGGTCATGCCCTTAGTGTAAGGACTACGTACCTGGTGTCGGCATTGCTATTCCATATGTAAGGTTACTGAGCTTTTTACAAATATAACTATTTTCAAAGTCTTTAGAATGATAAATGGTGTTTGCCAGGCGCCATGAGACAAGCACAAGTGGTGTTACTATCAGCGCCTCAGTTGCCGACAACCTATTTCAATTTCATCTAACACTTGGTCTTGTAATAGTTTGCCATTTAGAACAAAACTACAATCTGTGTGAAGAGTTCTATTGCCTGTCCACTTTAAACAAGACGGTTATTATTTCTAAATTCAGAATATTTCTAAATAGTTCCGTTAATTGATCGAACTTTATTCCGTTTCCTTTTGCATTTTGAAATTAAATTTGTTAATTTCTCTTAGGTGAAATAATGTTTCTATCATATTTGTTCAAATAAATCTATCATAGGATTGTAGGTCTAAGAGCTAACTGCCATTAAAGATAAGTAAATTCTACATTAGCTCAGGGCTAATTGTCCATAAAGGATTAAATACTGCTAGGTTTACTAACAACATACAGACAACAACTTTAGATGATCTCCAGCAATTTTACTAACAATAGCAGAAGTTATTCTCTCGCCGTTTCGAATTCCTCATTCTACTAATGCAACAGGAACGAAAATGCGATGTATTGTTTGAAACTGGTGTCAATCAAGAAGAGATTGTTATATTTCAAGTCAGTTTAGAAGGATAATATTTATAACTTATTTTGCTATCATGTGTAAGGGAAATTTCTCTGTGGTAATATCTCAGTCTGCAAAGATCATAATCAATACGTGATTTAAGTAGTACATTGTAAAGTAGTAAATCGGTAAAATAGGATTCATTCTGTTTGAAGTTTTCTTAGTGGCATTTCTAACTTCTAATGAAATAAAAGCCTACAGATAAAATCATCTTAACGTCTTTCGTAATATTATCTGTTTACTAATATGGAGTAAAATTAATGGTGTACTATTGGGAAATAAATTGCTTTCACTAATTTTTTAATTTATTCTCTAACATTAAAATCAAATAGAGATATTACCCTCCAGGAAGTATACATTAGTTTTACATATATTTCGAAAACATAATTGGCCATTGTTCAAGTGTTCATATAACATGCATTGCGTCAAACTGACGTCAGATAATGTGTTTAATGTTTTAGTTGTTTCTGTTTCTTTGTGTAATATTCTGTAACCTTTAGGTACACAGAAGATGTTACTTACCATCTCCGAATAAAATGCAATCGTCTTGTTTTTATATTTCAAACTACAATCTAGATAATGTTACAAAGAAATATGCATTGTTAATCCCAAGAAAACCCATGGTGTTTAAATTCTTATTTTAGATTTGGATTTTATATTTTGTTATTGCAAATTCACTCATTGACAAAATCATAAAGGTATAGGAACTTTTACATTCACGAATAACTTGTTTTCCTTCACCGGGCCATTACACTCGAATCGTGAATAAAATTAGATCGACAGTCTTGTAGAGACACGGCACACGTCGATAGACTCTGGTTTATCTTGTCTGAGAACAGATTGAATAACCAACATCAAATGTCCTTGTCACACAAAACATCTTATCAGACCAGTTCCCACAGGAGAGCATTTATCTCCTTACGCGACTTCATGTATTTCCTCAGTCTCGGTAATAATGTTTGCATCCTTCCTTTGCCTAAGTGCCAACCAAAAACGACATTTGCTTTGAGTCGAAATGGGGAAAATCACGTGACCTTGACACCATTACTTGAGTAGGTCAATTAAACGGCGGGTATTTGACATTATGTCCGCTGGTCGATTCAGACGGTTGAAATAAAACAGCGAAGCATTTCTAAGCAAATCTCACAGTCAACATGTATAATTTTGAAAAAGCATTACAAACAAGCATATTTATAACAATCTGACTCTGTGTCATTGCATTGCTTCGGACAATTACAATATATAATTTGTGTCACTTAACCTATTATATCCCGATCTGATGTATCAGATTAAGGAGAAACTATGTAATCACATTTTCTCAGACTTGGTTGTATTTTGGAGATATCGTAGATATTTATCCAGTATGAAAAATTACATATACTGGCCAATCAGAGCGCCGTATAAATGTGGGAAAAAAAGAACAAACTGTTTGTAATGCGATTAATACGTTGTATTCGGATTTAGTCTTTATGTGTTGACACTTTATTAATTTATAGATTTACCATGGCAGCTGACCTTGATCATTATCCCCTCTTTTGGAATCAATTCTAATCAGTTATAATTAGCATGCTATGGTTTCCGGTATTAAGCGTCTTTAATGCCTATTCATTTGCAAAAAAATGTTAAATATTTTTGATTGAACAAAAATATTTTTTTCATTGAAAGAACAAAATTACCACCAGTCTTCATACGCACACTTGCTATCAGAGGAAACAGTTGTGTCATATTCTATTTCTGCCGCCAACAGAAATATTTGTGTTATTTTAATAAAATAGGTTAACGTTCTTTTACTTTAAACTGTATCTATTTCTGGTAATACACAATACATAATATTTTCAATACATCATCAACAACGATTCGGAAACAAGTACTAAGTACTTATGCAATGTCCGTTTCGTTACGTTAGATATACGATACTGACAGCAGGTATAGTAATCATTAAATCATATTGAAAATAAGTTCCAATGCATATTCATCAATTTATTTCGTAGAATGGCAGAAGTATGAAGGGGACATGTAAACAATTTAACAATTATCGATGAATATGAATAGCAGTAATACTCAAGTAGAAAATGACGCCTCGAAGTGATGTACGCCTAAACACAAATAAAATGTTTTACTTTAATGCCACTTTGATCAAAACCTAACATATCTGTGATGATTCCACTCGTTGTTGAATATGAAAACAGTGCAATCATACAAGGTCACATACAGCTAGTATGTGAGTTTTTTTTTCACTTAAATTGACTAATCGTGTAATTAAATAAAAATGTGTGATAGAAACCCGACTTCGTTGTTTACACAATCCGTTGGCGAAAGTCTCAATTATCATTCCTACATGACACAGTATTAACCAAAGAGCGACATATGATGGTCACCTGTATACTAATCGACAAAAGGGACGACTTCACGCTAGCGATCCCCGGCAGTATCCTTCTAACCTCCCCTGCGAATGTGGAACATTTAAATGTTTACATGTAACAGTTGAAATTCCAATTCAGACCCTGACCTGCGTGTCTGGATTTTGTGGATAGATGCGTCGTATCAAAACTACTTACCTAGGATTTCCAGGCGCTTAATTCTAAGTTGAAGACGTTTTCCCTTTGCAATCGTAACCTGATATTTATTGTGATTAAATCCTTCTTTCACATTTCTTACTTCCGTAAAGACCAACATATTGTCCCGGATTTATCTGGATATTTAATGTTGGAAACAACATGTGGTACATAGAAGTTTACCAGACCACCCAGTGTCGCCTCCTTGTTGGGGATTAGGCTGACTTTATTTTTGTTTTGATGGCTAATCAACTCTACTCTTCACCATTTGTACTTCTCTTTTTATAAAGACTTTTGATTCAGTCTCCGACTTCTTGTAATGACGGTGTCGTACTGTTTATTATCGACTTAAGACTTCGCCATACTGTTTGTGATCTCCTTGTATCGTCTTTGAACTCAGACGTTGTCCTGGTGTTCGATGGTACGTGTATTGTGTGTACCGTCTTTGAGCTTAGACTTTGTCCAGGTGTTGTGACGATGATGTACTGTTTGTACCGTTTTTGAGCTCGCTCACACTTTGTTCTTGTGTTTTGACGATGCTGTACTGTTGAACCGTCTTTGGCCTGATACTTTGTTCTTGTGGTGTGACCATGATGTACTGTTTGTACCGTTTTTGGGCTGATACTTTGTTCTTGTGGTGTGACCATGATGTGCTGTTTGTACCGTCTTTGGCCTGATACTTTGTTCTTGTGGTGTGACCATGATGTGCTGTTTGTACCGTCTTTGAAACGATAGTATTTATAAGTTAATGTGTCACATATATCCGATTTTTGAAAACATTACAAACTGAATAATTATGTTGGTATGTAACTGACGACACACTTTATACTGAAACCGTGCGGTTATGACAAACTAACACGCAAAATGCAGTTATTACAACATGTAATTGTCCCCTTCAGTGGCTAATGTATGATTGGGCACTGTGAACTTCAGGTTAGTGGTGACATATCGTTACATCTCTGGACAGGAAGCAGCACACATTACATATGGGGTTGTAGGAATTATTACTGCCTCCGACGTTATACATTACAACTCTAAATCATGAGCGCTTTGTTAATTTAAAATCAACCTTATTTATCCATTAATGTATATTAAATATTAAAAATACAACCTATCCCATGTTTTCTATATCATTAATGAGATCTGTTTTAATTTCTCCCCTGCGTCAATTTGTAGGGTAATGGTTGTTTTTGTATCATACATGTAAAACAGTCGGCTGCTGATCGTCTACAAATAGGTGTTAGTGGCCCACAGTAGGCTGCTGAGAGCAGATACAGTTTGTTGATGAAATAGTCTCCGGATGTGTCTGAGCCGTATAGTAGACACGTAGCAGCACACAGGTTTTGGTTATGAGTAGAGAGCAAGCTGTGTCTGCTTTCTGCATGCTACAAAAAAATCTCAGGATTACCCTATCTATTGACGTAAATGCCATGATGGTGTTAAAGAATGTTGTATTACGAGAAAAAGAACCTTTATAACAGGGAAAACTGTGTTCTCGATTTAAAATCGACAGCGTTACGAAGAAAGAAAAAATCGACAAAATAAGTCCTAGGCACCGACGGTTAGAGGTAATATCTCCCCGTGAAACCCCATTATGCTTCCAACAACGAAACCGAAAACAGGGTAATGTAGACTTCCACAGGCTCACTTAACTTGCTCAAATATTTTTTTCAATATTGCATAAATACACAATGCCATTACATGCACGTACAATGTCGCTGTTTTTATCATCTGCCATCGTCACTGAACTGTTTGCATTTTCCAGTAGCCTTGATTTCGCAACGTGTTTCTATTTTAAACGTCCATTACATGGATTTAAGCGTTTCTCATGTGAACATACAGTTGGTTAATACGTTAATACTAATTATCCACGGTGTTTTGAATTGAAACTCGTTCATCAAAAACATTCTCAATAAATCATGAGCACATGAAATATATTCTTTAGCAGCTTCAGGAACAAGGTGGAGTTTTTGTTTTTTACATTTTGTTTTGGGAAACTGGAGCCTTGTGATATGGAAGGAACCTTTAATGTCTCTCCCAACGGGTGGGCAAGCAGGTGATTGACGATATGTTGTTACTCTACTAAACAGCTCGTACTTCAGGAAGACAATTGAAGCTGTATTTATGTGCGTTCGGCGTGTTTTTCCACGAGTACTGATCAGGGAATGCAATTTCAGGCCTAGTGATTACGTTCCCGGAAACAAACCTTTTCAAGAATAGAACACAATTAGCAAAGAAAATACAGAACCTGCTGTTTATAATTATCGTTAGTGAGTAGTTAACACATGTAAAACACGCACAGTGTGTTGTTTATAAGGTCAACGTCGTCAGATCACACCATATACACCCCCTTTGCCTTGTCACCTCACCAACGAGATAGTTCACAGTTGTAACGGTAGTTCATTTCAATTTATCATACCAGCATTTATAGAAGGTTTTGGTCTTCAATCATCATTTGAATCACGGTGTGTATATCGACAATGAAACCATATTGACGGAGCAAAACTCTGGATCGTTTAATTCGAAGCAGTACTTAATGCCTTGATAAACGAACTAGCAAGCGTCACACTGAAACATACGACATTAACCAAACCACGTGTCATTTTGCAGCCATGACAACAATTGAGCTTGCTATTTTCATCTAGCAGGTCCTTATGCTGGACATGCAACGCATATGAAATGATGCATGATGTGAATTTTACCTATTTGGCTTTTTTTTAACTATCATTTCATGACTTAAAAGGTATGAATAAGTACTGAATTTAGACTGTTCTTATGTGTAGAAATATCGTCAACAAATGGTACATCCGTCTATATCATTTATAGGCGATAGTGCTGTCCTGTTGTAAATATAGTCCATTGTTAGGTATCCCTCTGAATCATCATTGTTCTGTCCGGATATTTAATATTTCTCATTTGGTTGTGCCAAAGTAAAGAAATCTCTGTGTGGATGTATGTATCCTGGGAACGTATAACCAGACAAGACGACTTTTCAATATGATATGTACTGCTTTTAACCCATAACATCCTTGACAAGCGCCGGTGATAGCGGTCATGCGGTGTAGTTCGGCGCTGGTCGTGAAATCACCTTTGTACCGCTTTGTATATCATGTCCTAAGGCGCTGTGGTATCCGCTGCGATGAATGGCGCAGTTACTCGCATTTCCCCTCCAACGTTTTCGTTCAGATATTGGATAATTTAATTGCCTGGTATTCCTTTTTCTTGCCTCTGTGCTTAGAGGCTTATTATGATAGGATGGAAGGGACAGCTCTGTCGTTTGCCTAGTGGTCAATTTACTTTAAGCGTATCAAACCGCGATCGATACACAAATCTGGACCTAATTACTTCAGAGCAATGTTATCTTAACTTCTTTATAAGATGTTTTTTACTTACTTACCAACAAAGTTTAAGCAAAAGGAAGTACATGGATCGACAAATAAGAATACTTACGGCACAATGAAAATTTCGGTTAATTTGAAAACAGGTTTAGAAAGAAATAAGACAAGTTTCGGTAACGCTAACTAAAAAACTGACCATGGCCAATACACCTCCGGATCAGGTTTATACCTCGCCTTTTGTTTCCCCCGATTTCTAAGTTGCTAAGAGCGCTAAGAAGGTAAAGGCAGTCCTTGCTGGTACTCTCCATCCTGTAGTGGTTATCATGTGACGTTCTATCGAGCGTATGTTAATGTACGTAGCTAAATTATACTTTCCTCTTAAAGCATACTCGGAATATAATACTGCAATACTTAAAAACACACAAAAGTAAATATTCATACAGAAATCTTACTAAAGGAAAACATTGAAATCTGATTTGTGATCCTATTAAACTGACAATACTTTATTCCTAAAGTGAAGGGGTAACAAATGAGCGTCCGCGAACACATGACAATGACGTTGGGTTGTATAACGACACTGGTGGGTAGGGTATGGGCGTTAGAAGTGTCAGACATTTGTCAACATTGGTGCATGATTAGGCAGTGCATAGAATCAAGCAATCAAACATATGACCATATTTTATAAATTACAGACATCGCCATTGATATGGTGGACATATATCATACAATATAGATAACGACTAAGGTAAAAGCTTACTGTGAAAAATAAGAACCTCGAAAACTCATTAATGCTGAAAGTTCAAAGGAAGAACACCGAAATCATTGGAATACCATTTGAGTTTCGTCATATAAAAATGCCAATGATATCATATTCACAATTACCATTAGGGCTTTATTCTCAGTATCGTTCAACCCAAGGGACTCCAAACGCTCTGCTGCACGTTTACTATTGTTACTATACTTTTCTTTCCTGACAAGTCACAGCTGGCTATCTTTTCCTAACTCTGTTCTATATTTAAGGATTAACTTTCTATTTAGTTTAGGTTATCGGGTGATAACTACAATGGAACTCGGGTAAATTGAATAATCGGCGAATCCGATTATACAATGGAACTCGTGTAAATTGAATAATCGAAGCCGATTATGATAAATTTACCCGAGTTCCATTGTAGTTCCATCACCCGATAAAGGTCCTGTCACACCTAGCCGATTTGGGTCGCCGGAGCTACACAGGAGCACAGATTGGCGATTTTCGGGGATCGGTACTAGTACGGCAGCGCAACGGTTTCACATCGTAGGACATCGTCAGAACATCGGCGAAAATTTAGCAACGGCTGGCGACGGTAGAAATTTTGGAACATGCTCAAAAATGTCCGCCGTTGCGCTACCGGAGTGAGCAACGGGACTACAACGGTAGTACAACGGCAGTACTCCGGTATGGCTTCGTTAATGTCGGTAGAGCACCGGTAGGGTCCCGTAATGGTTCTCCGGTTGCCTCAATGTGTACCGTACTGGTACCGATGTGAAACCGTAGTTCTACCGAATACCACCGAAGTAGTACTGATGCGCCGCCGATGTACTAACGATGCACTACCGTAACATCGGCAGCACAACGGTATCACTCCGCTATAGCTCCGGTCAACGGTGGCAAATCGGTAGAACAACGGCGGCACCTCGGTAAAACATCGGCGGCTCATCGGTAACACTGAGGTGTCAGAAAAGTTTTATTCGGTAGCACGTCGGTTCTTACATCGGTAGAACAACGGTATCACAAACGGGAACGCCGGTACTACATCGGTATTGCTACGGTCAATTTAAATTTATTTAAGTGCTTTGTCGCCGGAGCTCTGCTGATTTTCTCGCCGTTGTTCATCTTTTGCTCCGGTTTTAGTCCCGGCGAGGTACATCGGTAGTGTGTGACAGCACCTTAACCTAAACTTAATGGAAAGTTAATCCTTATATTTATAGTATGTTTCTTCAATATTTAATAAAACGCGTTTTAACCGGAATATATCCCGCGGGAGGATTACAAGTATTCAATTCAAGCCCGATGTGTGATACGGTTGCGCTTCGCGCCACGCTTCGAATGCCACCGTGACATGATACGACCAAACTAGGACTTACACAAACGAAATCGGCTACATATCTACAAAATAAAAATCACATTGGTTTGTATGTTCGCTCTCAAACATGTAATTATAACTCATTAACGATAATTCTTACTTCAAAGTTGCTCTATGCGGCTATTTTTAGCACAACTTGCAAAGTTGCGTACACCCGATGAACTCGTACAATATTTCACTCGCAATCGTAAACTGTTATAATAAAATCATATCGTTGTCATTCCATTACCAGTTTATCTCAACAGTTATATTTAATACCCAA
>JAUMHH010194846.1:0-13831 GCA_032359455.1 Chlamys rubida
TCACGTAAGTCTGGAATGGATTGAATACTACAAGCTAACACGAAATCGCGATCGGTAAAACTAGCATAGCATGGAATGAAAACTAGCATAGCATGGAATGAACACGCAATATATTTGTAAACGAGTGCAACAACACTAATGTACATAGAATGGAAAAAGACACTTATCAACTAGGGAATTAAAACAAATGTAGTAACTAATTATATGAAAAATACTTATGGCGGTGATCCCCTTCGTTACAAATCGGTCCCCGCCAGATGACAAAATCTTCTTGAAAATTTTAGTCTGATAAAAAAATGTTGCTATGTCTTTACACTTTGAAAAATCTCTAATGCTTATGTTAATAAAAAACTACTTAGTGAAGTACACAATTTACTATTATTCATATAAAAGTCGGGTTTTACTCTTAATAATCATACTCAAAGGATTTTCTAGTATACGAGGGATTGCTTCTAGTAGATTAGTGTATGTGTTGAGTATTGACATATACAACATGGACTCAGATCGGTCCAAATCGCCCCCCCCAAGCCCGACAGGTAACGGGACATGCAAATCCCGATGAAAAATTCGCCCCCCTCCCACAGTTAACGAAACACGCAATCGGCCCCTGGCAGTTAATGGGGCACGCAATCGACCCAGTCGGCCCCGGCAGTTAACGGGGCGGTAAATCGCCCCAAATCGGTCCCCGCCAGATGACAAAATATTCCTCAGAAGTCGAGTTTTACTCTTAATAATCATACTAAAAGGATTTCCCAGGATACGAGGGATTGCTTCTAGTAGAATTGTTCCCCTCCTCCGGCGCTATGCGCCTCAGACGCACGACTCCTGTAAACATACACTCCGAAAAATGATTGGCTACGCCACTGACCTTAAGCAAATTATTGTGCAGCATACATTGGAAACAAGGTTACATAACCAATTTATTAAAAAATTGTATAATGGTGTTACAACCGTGACCAGCGTTCCGCACTTACCTAATTTCAATGAATTCTTTGGTCAAGAAGAAAACTTGAAAAAAGTTAGAAATATTGAAGGAGAAATAATATGTTAAGTTAAGACATTAAATCTGAATTACATATTATTATGATGATTAGTGTGTCGCTGGGCCGATATATATATATTTTTCTGAAATCATTATTCTCACGATTTTGCTAAAATTTGACATATTGCGCAGAACATTTTCCGCAGAATCTTTTCCCGTTATTGTCACGATTTTCCATCCAAAAGTCTTTGAAATATCATCCATTGATTTGCTGACAGAACCTGTACGCGTCTGCCAAATAAAATCAGAGAGAAATTGATGTTAAATGTAAAATGAAAGTCATAAATATACATTTGAAAACAGAATATATTTCGAAAATAATCACACAAGGTCTACCCGCCTTCAAATATTTAAACTCCATATGAAGTGAAATATTGCCGCTTTACAAACTTTCAACAAGGCAACTTCAGAAAAACCACCCCAGTTCTTTCTGAAAAATAGCAATAACAATCTTTAAGTTTCCAAACTATCAAAATTCAAAATGGACATCTGTTGGTGGTACGGTGTTAATATTTGCTGTGATACCACCTGTAAACCTTTCCACTTAAATACCTGCCGAATCGTATCTTTAACGTTTCTTATTTTGAATAACGAATAACTTTCTAACTTTAATTCTCCTTCCAAGAAAGTCAAATTAAGGAATAACGAATAACTTTACTTCCGCCCCCGACTGTCCAACTTCATTTTGCTGCAATAGCAATATTGCTGGCTAGGTGGTGTCGTACCTGTTGGAGCTCTCACAGTACAGGTGACGTCAATGCCTTTCGTTTGTGTCAACAATTATACAAATAAAACAGGTTTATCATACATATTCAAATTCGTTGTAATTCATACCTGCAGAAAACATAAAGAAAATGTACAGTCCACATGATATAAACTTTGTTATAGCTACATAAGATCGACTTTCGGTAATAAATGACAACCCAATGTTTAAATATACGAGAAGGGCGGAAAGCTCTCGATGTCGAAAAGTCGACCCCTCCTAACTTTCTTGCATTAAAAACAACATATCTGGTTGATGTACGAAAAAATGCTTAGAACCGTTGTAAAGATGGATAATGTTTCTTTTAAAAACCTCCTATATGCACGTAAATTGTATTCTCCTTCCGTGGACATGATCCCCGTTTTCCTCCAAAAATACACGCCCTTTCCTAGTTTTAAAGTTTTTCGCAGTCATCGTGCCACGTTTTGGAATATATATGAGGTTGACGTCAGACACGTGCCGAGACCCGATGTGTGATTGGCTGGGAGCGCAGCCATTATTTCACTTAATTTTCCAGCTAACCAACACTGCATGTTTCGGCACGAGGCTGACGTCAACCTCATTAATATTAAAAATAGTTGCACGATGACTGCGAAAAACTCGGAAATGGCGTGTATTGTTGAAGGAAATGGGGATCATGTCCACGGAAGGAGAATCAATACCCGGCACATGCTTTCACGGAGAAGGTTTGGTTTTATTTTGTTTAATGTCCTTTTAACAGCTGAGGTAATTTAAGGACGTGCCTGCATGTGTGTTGTGCAAGCGTGCATGCGTGTATGTATGCCGGAGACAGGATATTTCCCAGCCTTGGGACAGCCTTGAGTCCATTGCCTTCCTCCCTGGGTGAATGCTCAACATTAAGCCATAAGTGAGGTATTGCCAAGCTAGGCATTAGGAAATAAAAAGTAGATAGAAGTAGAAAGAAAGATAAAGATCCAATATGTTGCAACGGTTGCAGCAGATTGTGTTGGTCGCTTTTGTGTCCCCAAGTTATGGGCATAAAAGCAAATCTCCAATTCTGCAGGGGGCTCCCACATTAGTCGCCTCTTACGATACATGCGTGGATGACAGCAGGTGCACTCTTTTCTCGATTCCCCGACCTGCAGGGCGGCTTTCGCGGAGAAGATAGAGGCACCGTCTGATAATTGAATTAAAGTGCAATGGTGAACAGCACAACAGGCTGCTGCTCTTTCGAATCATCTGTATAAAGGTGTACATGCGTTGGGGACATTCCAAAAAGGAGGATTTGTGTTCTCTGGGCATTGTACTGTCTTTTGCCCGTTCATGAAATGCAAAATTTACATCAGGTGTCTGTAAAGTCAAGGGTGAGGCATCTGAAATATTGTATTCAGCTATGTTATTCAAATTCATGTTGAGCTCCAGCAGGATTTTTTTTTATTGAAGACAAGGTGAAAGGCAAAGATTTTTATTAATTTGTTTTTAGCTTGGCAGCAAAATGTAACGTAATTTCTTCCCTTCGTTAATGAAGAAATGGTTCATTGCTTTCATCAATCGAACGCATTAATCTATCGACATGGTTCGTCAACACATGAAATAAACGATTGGCAAAATTGCAAAGACTATTTCAAGTTATTTTTAAAATAACTTATTTGGAATATTCTGATCGAGAGTTTGACATGTTTTGGTAAAATTTACTATTTTTTGTTGCTTTATAAAAATACATTTATCCCCAGAAGGTCCTACGGGTTGCTAGGTAACGGGTTTGGACCATTTGTGGTAATGCAATAAAATGCAAGCTGCGAGGAGGAAAATATCATGCAATTGAAAGGACAGCGTGGTCAGTAATTCTAACCGAATGCTTACATAATGATGCTGATGGTTCTTCAAAAGGAGGGATGTACAGAACAGATGGCGAGCAAATGGTTGAATGTTTTGCGGATATAATTAAAAAATGTCCACTCGAACGAAAGTTGTTTACTTTTGCAGCTATACCCTATTGCTAAGCCAATCAAATTTGTTTTACGATGAAAATAAAAGCGTTCTCGACAAAAAGAGCGAGAATAAACAAATGTTTGCAAACAAATAACATTCATTTTAACGCAGTGTTATTTAAACAAAGCCAATAACCGACTTTAAGATACATGCACCACTTTCCAATCAATTACCGCTTTAGATTCAGCGATTATCAACAGATTGTGCAAACAAAGGACAAATCATTATAAAATAGATTAAACCAAAAAACATTACTTTGATTTAAGACATCGCGTATTTTTGTTGTATTTCATTCGCACTCCGTATATGAAGTGATGTTGAAATTCACTTTTCCCACTTGTTGGCTCCCAAAATGGACCGGAAAACCTGACAAGCTATATTTGCATTGGACCAATTCGCCAATTTGCACGTTCCCTTTCTATTCTCCAATATTGTAAGTGATGTTAGGCTAACTTTAGATGAAATTCTTTTCAAGTGACCAAAACAACGAAAACGAAAACCATTTTGAGACCTTAATTATTCTCATCCCCTGACATTGGTCAGGTTTGTTGGAAAACTGAAGGAGGTTTTGTTGACATTTTTATAAAGGCTTGGTTTGGCAGTTATTTACATAGATCCTCGTACTCATGTCAAGGATTCCGGTATCAGTTTCCTAGGACCAATATTTAAATAGAGCCGATATCGTGGTATCCATCACTGTCTCTGTAGTTTAAAAGCGACATGTTGTTTACAGACGTCCATTCGGCACATATTAACGATTATCACCAGTTACTGTGTCAGCGATGTATAGAACAGTCTTCTCTCCCGTCTGAGTCGGCAGACTGCAGTAGTCATATTTTAACAGAAAAGGATTCATTCAAGACACAAAACAACATACAAAGGTAATCATACTTTTTTCAAATTAGACGATACCATGCGAAACAAACGTACCCGGAAACACTTGCATGATGTGTTTACATTGATGTGTTTACATGTGAATTGTTTTATGCACGTGGGAATATATGAGCACATGACAGACTTATTATCAACTTAAATAGTGTGTGGATAGGACATTTCTGGAAACAATTTTAAATGTGCACATAACATACTTTCAGACTAGAAGCTCAGCACGTGCACTGAAAGATAGAGTGTAATTTATTGCTTAAGGAAATATATATGTATATCCTCGCGCCATGCTTCCGACGACTTCGACATACAGGGATTTTCAAGTTCGGCGCACTGCTGAGGAATTACTTTTAAATAAGATGTTTCGGTAAGGGTCCTACATCTGAAATATCTCGCGAACATCTCTGCGTATACATTCACTTGTGTAATGATGGTTCAGAAGGACGCCAGGTCAATCTCAGAGACCAATTAATATGGTTGAGTTCCTAAAGTTAATACCTTGCTAAATATTAGGTCTGAAACACCAACATTAAGTTGCAAATCTGGAAATTTACTGATTTATAATATATATTTATTATTATACTGATTTATATTATATTAATATAAAATATTCTGAATGTTTGACAATGAATCGAACATTGACTTCAAGCAGTGTACTTATCCCACTGGACGTTGCTCCATATGGAGTCTACATACCCGACTATTTCAACATGGACTATGCACTTCCGGTGTACGGCTACATTACGCCGGCACTTTCCATCGTTGTCATGGTAACCAACATTCTCTTCATAGCCGTATTTGCCAAGAGCGGAATGAAATCACCTACACACATCCTGCTCCGGTTTATGGCAATTTCAGACACGCTGACTGTGGTCATCCCTACTCCGTGCTTTATCTACATATATCTTCTTGGGAATTACGAAGAGTTTTTAACATATGACCTTTGTAAGGTTTGGGATCTTTTTACAAATTTCCTCCCTGCCATCACTCATACATCATCGATATGGCTGACTGTAGTTTTGGCGTTCCAGAGATTTCTGTGTGTCTGCTTTCAGTTAAATGTTAGAATCTGGTTCACCACAAAAAGAACCTACATCACCATTGCGATTACATACATTCTTGCGATATGTTCTAATATTTCGCGATTTCTTGAGAAGGATGTACTTCCGGTGAAACTTTTCTCAAGAGAATATCCAGGTTCGGTAATGGAAGGATGTGTATATAAGTACAATGACTGGATGATCGAATCTGGAATTAAGTATCTCAAGATCTACTACTGGCTAAGAGCACTTGTTGTTCAGCTTGCGCCGTGTATTACTATGGCAATATTCAATGGAATCGTACTGTATAAAATCAAAGTTGCTGAACGACGCAGAATGACTCTGAGATCTGGAATGATGACATTGTCAGGGACAGCCATTGAGGAATCACGTGAAAGTCGTGTAACAACGCTATTAGTTTGCTTCATCGTTTTAAGTGTTCTTATCGTAGAAATACCTGTCGCCATATTTCTAATGTTGTACGCATGCGCTTTGTCACTTGAAGTTACCATTATTCCAAATGAACAGATAGAACCGCTTAGCATTATGTCGAACTTATTAGTACTTGCGTCGTATCCGGTTCATTTTGCTTTGTACAGCTGTATGAGTACTCATTTCCGTTTAACCCTGTGTAACTTATTTAGGCCACGGTGCGTTTCCCCAAGGAGGGTATTTGAATTTAAAACTAGACGGAATCAAACAGCAACTGAAAACGACTCGATCGATACGCACATGTAGATAATGTTGCCGTTATTGCTTTTTGCAAAGTGTGTTGTATTAAGGTTTTCGTCTGTGAGCGCTGTAGCTACAATATGTTGGAAAACCAGACTTAAAATCATACTGCAATGTCAATTTGAGCTGGCAGATATTGTGAACCGGTCTGAATGGAGATGTGTTGTAGACCTAGTTAATAAATGTGTAGTTTTTAATTTCTACTGGAGATGGTTGTAGCTATGTTGACGAAAATATACTGTACGAGATTTTACTGTGTCATTTGTTCACTGTCATTGACATTGATGTTGTCATTATTGAAAGTTACATCAAGGTGTATTTCCCATGCAGGGAACACTTTCCCTAGTTTCCAGAACACATTTATGTTTTTCTCTCATTCCTCTGCATACACGACAGTTTGATTGTTTGACGTTTAAAGTCCTCCCAACAGCCAGGATCATACGAGGACGGGTACATAGGGACACACCGCATGAACAAGAAAATAGATAGAAAAGAAAGAAGAGAAGAAAAGACTGGAACCAAAAATATCCCAATAAAGTGTTGCAACAGGGGCAGCAAATTAATGTTGGTCGCTTCCATGTCCCCTTCGTAGAACAATCGGAAGGAAATCCACGCAAATTTCTTTCTCGCGGGTCAGGTAGGGATATTCCATGTGATACCCAGTGCTGGATGTTTTCTATCTCATCCGATCTGTCTGTCAACTTTCCGCGACAATTCGCGGAATTTTCACATAGCGATGTTTTAATCCGCGCGCTAACGCTAAATTGACACTTCGCAATATAAATTTGCTTTTTTGTAGTGATATGTATTGTTTTGATGTTGTTATATTCCTGATGTTGTAAACATAATATCATCTATGCTATAAAATACGTTTTCTTCTTCGTAATGACGGACTACATAGTTTGATTATAAGATTTAACAAGAGACCATGCTCATTTGAGGCCTCGGACGGGATACTTGAAGACTAAAGTGAAATTGAATCGGTTTTCGAACTAAAAGAAAAAAAATCAGTTACCGGTTATACAATTTATTGATCTTACACCCCATTTCACATGCGTGACGTCACAATGGCAAAGCAATTAATTGACGTCACTAATTCGGGGACATTCCAATGCCGCGATACAGAAATTTCGTCGCGCTTTTATGGTTTCTTGTGATTGGAATGAGAAAAAAAACATTCTTTCATGCCCAGGTAAGTAAGAAAGGGAAAGCTCATCCCCAGGATTTTCAAACTGGTGCAAAACCATCGGCAAGCCTCGGGTTTTTTCTCTATATGAAAAGTCCTCGGATTGTATTTCTCTATTGTAAAACCCAGATAGTATAGCCATGGATTTACAATTGTAGCTAAGATTTTAATCGCATTTGTGGCCTAACACGTATTCGTGATAGTATGTTGTGAAGCCTGATTGTAGGTTGCATGTAATAGTTGTTAAATGTTCTTGAACATTTAATTATTGTTAATTGGTATACTGGTAATTAACTAAAATGTTAGTAGTTTAAGAATCAATATTTAGTAGTAAAACTGCTTAAAATAGCACACGAGCCTATTTCCATTAAGTGTTACAACATATGCCGTCTGCTTGATGGGACTGGTCTGGCGTAATACTGTATATGAAATATTAAGCTCTTTGGGATATATTTATTGATTCTTTGAGATTGATTTGTATTGACTGATAAGACTGTGCATTACGGTAGATGTAGTTTGATACAATAAATATTCTTCAAACCTGAAGAGCCATGTGAAGGGTGAAAGCCGCTTGTTTTTTGCCAGTCGTTAGATTTTTTTTTCTGTATATACAACGATATATGAAACAAAACACGAAGACTAAATTATATATAAAAAACAAAACACGAAGACTACATCATATATTAAAAAACAAAACAATAATACTAGATATGGATATACTGTATGTGTTACGCTGATAACGCTGATAACCCAACCCCCTCTGTTTCTCTTAACATGTAGTTTCTGTTTTTGATAATAATCATTATACTTTTATCGAATTCGAATTGTAAGTTCATAATTATGTTTATTTTCATAAAGTTGGGACAGGCTGGAAGGTAGCACACCGTCAGAGTAGTTTATTGATATTGATGACTTCTTGCAAGTATGTCGTTCTGCACCATAATAAAGGTTAATGTAAAGCAGCGATTGTTGTACAATTTAACACCACACAGGGCCTCTAACAGGAGTTGCAAGTCTGTCGCTATCCCGCCTAATTTTGATAATGGCGGCAGATCTATAGACGCCATGCCACCCAATTTTAATAAAAACTATTGATCTACAAATAGATCGGTGCGTAATGGCGGATTGTGCTATAGATGGAAGGTCCACGTGTATAGAACACATTGCACTGTTTGCATTCGTTAGTCCCTTGAAGGTAGGTCCATTTTGTATGTTTCACAGTAGGGCCGTCATAGGGGTATTTCAAAAATAGTCCAGGTCAGTAGGATCGTCGTAGAAGCATGTCGTTGTAAGTACTTAGTCTACAGATTTATTAAGGTAATTTTATTAGCCTTTGTTAATACTTACTGTATACCAGGACATTTTCGACGCGTTTTAACTTTCACCTTTTTTTGCCCTTCGTCATGGTGGCGAATTTATTACGACAATGAAAATAGGTACACAACATACAATGTACTATTCATAGTAATAACTTGTGATGGGCGAAATTAACACTGAGCGAAAATGATTCTTCCAGTGAGTTTTCAGGCAAGTAGTATTCCTCTAATTAATCAAATAATCTCACTGCCCGCGCTCCCACGGACTCTGCTTAGTTAATGACATCCGATCTATAATGGTGGACTATTTATTCTATAGACAGATAGACGGATCACGTGTTTGCAATGTTAACAATCGAAACTCCCTTGACGGCATGTACATGTTGTGACACACAGTAGGTCCGTCATCAGACTATTATAAACTAGTCAAACATGGCGGAAACATAGAGAAATCGTACGTTATTGGTACAAAGCCTTCCAATGTTATCGATTTACTTATTTAAAATTGATATTATGATGTTAATAGTCGAACAAAAAATAAAACATAATTTCATTAAAAGAATATATTTCTCTCAAGTTCTTCAAGTCTGTTAACCTGTCACTGTCTCTGTGCACTTAAAGTGTTGTTCTGTTCTTCTTTGATGACAAATGTGATCGCAGTTTCAAGATCCTCTTCCGTTTCGTATGCAGTATAGGTGAGTTGATACTCTGAGAGGCACTTCGTCAAATCTTCCCGCACTAGTATTTCAATTAGTATATTGGTAACCATTAAAACAAAAAAACTAAAAAATTGTGACAATATTGTACCTACTTTTTCACACATTGAGATTCAGATGGCAAACATATGTTTTTAACATTTTTAAAGATTTACACTTAATGATTAACATATTGCAAAGCAATACAAGTATTGATAATTATTAAAACCTAGTACTTAGATGTTAAGCTTCATGTTTATATCATTTCCGAACCATTGATGTCACTTGCTAACTATACTACATATATTTTGTTGTAGTTTATATTAACAAATGACAGAGACATCGACTACAAGTAAAGGTACATTTTATCATTCTCTATTTCAACTTCTATCTGTAATGAAATATATCAGCATTGTTTTATTTCCAAAATACATTTGTTTTTTCAATATTAATTTTCAATCTTGATGATTAAGCATAGTCAACAATTATATTTACAGCCTCTAGAAATGGGGGTTTTGAGTTGTTGAAAATAAAGGTATGTCAATAGCAAAATGTAAGAGAATGTGTTCTTTATTATTATTTTTATACCTTGTATGGGTTTCACTACACTGTATCTTTAACCATGATAGCTAATATTTCAGCTACTGTAATAAATAAGTATTATGATAATCGTTCACTTGTCCTTTTTTATGTTTACGAAATTTGATAAAAGACAATCTGTATGGTTGACGAGGCCGTATTTGTATTAAAAACGTTATTCCATTTTCTTATACTAGGTCCAAAAAAAAAAGTTCCATGACACAAAACCAGAACGATTAAAATTCAATTAAAAAGTTATACATAAATGACTTTCCTTACAGCTACATAAATGGAAACTTTATTTACTTACACGGATACTCTCACCTACGTGACACAAACAGAAGACATCTTTGCGGACATGTCTGTGAACTGTGATTGATATTACACCTCCAGGTATCACGTGGACGATCTACTGTATAGTGCTACAGAAGATAATGCGTTTGGGTAAATGAAAACGAGAACGGGTGAATACAATTATTTCCTCCTCGTATGCAGACAATAAAAAAGCGGACCGCTAAATGCGGAACAAGTCATGTCATCGAAAATAATCTATATGACTAGACAGTGTTTATTGTTAATATGTACCGTATTTAATCCACACAACATAAACGCAACATTGTGAACCAGAATAAAGTGATTTTGAACAGATGCCTTTGGTTCTACTCATTTTCACCTTGGCTTAATACTGCATCATAAGCCATTTGAAAATAGACAAATGAGTCATATAAAAAATACAGTATCTGGGATTTGGAGAAGCTTGAAATTGCATTTGTCTCCTAATATATAGATATGCGTTGAAATATTATCCAAAATCTTAGGTACACAGGTCAAAACGTGCAAATTCTGCAAAACACCAGTTTTACCAGTCAAGTTTATCAGTCAATACATTAAGCAGTGTGGTGAGTAAAACAGAGAAAGCCTGCAGAAGACAGTGACGTCCAAGGAATCTTGAATGTTCTAAAAATACACATATTTTATTATTGACATATTGCTGAGGTGTAATGCATACATTTTTGTCACCAGAAACATCAATCTTGACATTGACTTTACCAATTATACTGGCAAACCAGAATACATAAATAATAGGCTAACCAATTTCCCTCCAAAACTTTTTCCATGTGATATCATGTATGTCTAATGTAAGAAATAAAAATGTGGTAGATAATACAGTATTGAACAATTAGGGTTAATAATAAGATATCCATATTTTCACACAATGAACGGTAAGTATACCTTTGTAGTAATATTCATGAACAGTCTTGACCTACAAATATTTTCTATGAAAATAAACACTTGTTGTTGATAGAACTGAATAGCTTCAGTTATTTTGCAGCCTAAACATCTCTACCATCCACTTTATTATTAACTCAATATACACATGGTATATATGGCAATTAATGTGGCCTGTACAAAACACTTAGATGGAATTCATGAGGATTCTACCGGGAAAAATTGGTATTCAAGGAGGAATCCGTCTAAGCTAACAGGTTCATAAGTAGACTTAAGGTCGGCCTAGAATTTTCTCTAAAGTCTACCTAAATCTGGTCAATCCATAGCTATGGATGGGTCGGATTGTGTAAAAGATTATGTATACAAAAAAATGCGATTTTTCGACAAACGTATAGACATACATGTATAAGCAAAGGAGCAAAAACCAGTACACTGTCAAGTTAAATGAAAATCAAATAATGTTTTATTTGTGTTCATTTAATGTGATACATCAACTATAAGAGCAGTGACAGTGATGTTTAGGTCAACCATCGTGGTAGTTTGAATGGAAAGTGAACAGTTTGATTCTGGTATAATATTTTTTTGTGAAATATATAAAAAAAAAATGGTTGTCTATAACATCGTGTCTATGTGATCTACTTGAAATTAAAGCACACCGGAGAACTCAAAAATGACAAAATACATTTGATGTTGTAATAGAGCATTTATTCAAATGCCAAAGTCTAATAACATTTAGCAAAATGCCAAAAAACATTTTTTAGATTGTAATTAAAATATAATGTTATAGGCAAAATAGGTGGGACTAGATATAAAAAAGTTGGCCTAGACATAAAGTAACTGGCCATGCCAAAGTCTAAAATCATTTAACAAAAGGCTTTTTATTTGAAACGGAGGAAGTAAGGGGTGTAGAAAGGCATATAAAACAATGAAAAATTGCGGAGTAAAATCAGGTGAATGGTTCAGAAAATGGCGATTGACGTCACGTGACTTCGTATTCCAACATATTCACGTGACACACTACTGAAAGTCTCAAGGGAGATAGCCCTATTATAATTAGATTACATATCCACCTCCAACCAAAACATTGAATACAAGCACATAAGTAAACAGGTTGAGATCTGAAAACAGAAGTCATAAATTACTTTATGTGAACATAAATACAATCATAACATCGTGATTATGTGATCTACTTGTAATTAAAGCACACCGGAGAACTCTTCTGGGTTTTTTGCCAAAATTGGCACAATACATTTATTGTTGTAATAGAGCATTTATTCAAATTCCAAAGTCTAATAGCATTTAGCAAAATGGCAAAAAAGATTTTTTTAGATTGTAATTAAAATATAATGTTATAGGCAAAATAGGTGGGACTAGATATAAATTAATTGGCCACAAAAACTTGATGGAGGTTTAAAACAAACTCTATCAAGTTGACCCACCCAGAGTACTCCGTGTGTGGAAAATGCTAATACTATTAAAAAGAAAGTCAAAAATCTTATAAACCGAATGACATTCTGCCTAAAGACAGTCACGTCATATCAGTTTAAAATCCAGCACACAGCAAACTACTGCTTATGCACGTATATACATGTACGTACCAAGAGAAACACGGTATACAGAAAACATTGATTTGCTGTGGTATTTACATGACGTCTTTGCAAGGATTCTAAAATTCAGACGTAAAGAGGTGAGTTTTGATGTCCCTCTTGAACTTGGCCCGGGTATTTGACTTTCTAATAGCAGATGGTAAGCTATTCCACAACGTAGCCGAAACGCTCCCAAAGCATCTGTTTCCGTAGGTCACAGTACGCAGTGATCGTGACGGCTGATACAGGGTAACAAGCTCATGTAGGTACTGAGGAGCTGTTCCATTCAGTGCCTATGGGGCACGGTGTCGAATGCCTTAAAGAAATCGTAGGTAAACGTTGCCGAAGTGTATGCATATTGTTCATTGTCAATGTTGCTTAAACAACATGCCTTACATTAAGTCAACACTCGCCTGCATTTTCGTCTTTTCCGCTTCGCGTTGCGAATGATGTCTAGGCCTACACAAAATGAAAGTAAAATGTGCGCATGTCTAGGCTTAATGTAAGGGAGATCACTCGTGTTTTCCGGGTACGACGATTTACAGGAACGGGCAGAAACGGGCAGGAACTATATTAATATAGAAATATATTAATTATTATATACATTAATGAATATATATATTAGATACATTTAAGTATCATTATCGGGTATAAGATATATTTGATAAAAGAATTGCAACGAATTAATACGAATTGTATTGATATGGATCGGGCAGGAACGGGCGACGATTTACAGGAACGGACAGAAACGGGCGACGATTTACAGGAACGGACAGAAACGGGGCAGGATCGGACTTATTTATATATATTTATTGTATATATTT
>JAUMHH010194857.1:0-13831 GCA_032359455.1 Chlamys rubida
AGTGATACTGTCAACATTAATTGTCAATTGTCTGTAGTATTCAGTGATACTGTCAACATTAATTGTCAATTGTCTGTAGTATTCAGTGATACTGTCAACATTAATTATCAATTGTCTGTGGTATTTAGTGATACTGTCATCATTAATTGTCAATTATCTGTAGATTTCAGAGATACTGTCAATAAATCAGACAATGGTCAGTATATTTCAGTGATACTGTTTACAAATCATCAATGGTCTGTAGAATTAGTTGATACGTCTCATTTTTAATGAATTTACTGATCAGTTGATTTCAGAGATACTGCCATCAAATCATCGAACGGCCGAATTTTCTGTAGAATATAACATCACTTTTTACAGCTATCTGAGAGATGTGGATCTACAAATATTAGTAAAGTGAACAACTTAACAAACTCAATTCACACATCAGCTGATCACGCAAGTTTGTATCGACGCAAAATGTTGTAAATATAAAACAAAAAAGATAAAAGTATTATGACATTTCATTATTTTAATGGCCAAATTTCAGAAAATACAGATATGACTTTATACAATAAACATGGCCGATGTATACAATAGTACAAAGGCATGCACTTCTTAAGCACTTTCTTGTCCTTGGGAATACATCAATATATGCATCACCACAACCGGTATGTAAACTTAATACCAGATACTTATCTTGGACTTTCACCATCCAGCTTCCCCTGGTAAACAGGCTGAAAACTTTCTGAACAATGCTTAAAAAAAGTTTGAAACCTCTGATAAGTTTCTTATTCCCTGGACTTAAAATTTCAGTGCAATTACATATACCAGGTACTAATAATCTGCTTTTGACCAAACAATATACTCCAAATCTAAACATGAAATTATTTAGGACTGAATTGAGATTTTGTAATAAACATCCACTAGAAGGTTCAATAATGATTTACACTATCTTGGAGCTCCCAAAATCTATCCTTGGTTCCTTGGTCACATGAAGATAATTATTATGTATTTCAATAAATTGAGAATATAATGTATTCAAACTTTCCTTTCAAAACCAAAACTGTAGTCTGTATTATGCATAAATGCAATGGCAATATTCAATAAGCTAAAATTAAATATTAACAAAAATATTCGAACAAATTTTCCTTAATATTTCCACAAGATTTTTTTTATTACAGGCTAATTGATCAATTAAAATGTATTGATGACCTCATTTTAATGCATGCCAATTTGCACTGTGTAAAAGTATACTTTGTGACATACTTAAATACAGAGGTACATTCTGCATTGACTTCAGATCCTATTAACTGGAGTTATCTCATAATGAGAATTTGACGAGTTACCATGACAACGACCGTAATACAAGTGGGCAGAGTAAATAGAAATTTTCCGGCGTAGACAAGATAATTGCTGATTTATATATGATAACCAAAGAGGCATTAATATGTTTTCAATGTATAATAAACATTTACTGATTGGATTAATAGATCTATACTTACTTTACTATATACCAGCCATAGCAAAGTTTGCTATTTATTAAGATTCTCACATGAAAACTTGAGCTTTGAATCACTGAATAACTTCACCATAATGAGAAGTTATTAGTTAAACAACTAAATCAACTTAATCTTAACGAAACAAGTTGCAACTGTGTTTCGAATGCCTTGTAAAAAGTCACTCAGAGCTCCACACCCGTTCCTTTTTTGAGCAGTTTTGAAAGAAGTATACACATTCAAAGAGACAGTGTCCTGAAAATGCATTTAGTAAGCTTATTACTTATGTATTAAAGTGTGGTCTTAAACTTCCATATATTTTCCACAATGTGTTTTTTTTTTTTTTTAATTTGGTCATTTTCCACCGACATCAAAATAACATATAAGGTCTCCTTCATATGGATCAATGAAGCCTTGCTAATAAGAGTCACTGTCAGAGATCCTGACGATTATCAGTGTTCTTGATGTTCAGGTCATCAATTGTGGGATTCCAACAGATACCTCTTTGATATTCTTTCTGTAATCTTCCCATACTTAACATAACCAATTGTCTACGATGTACTTCACACATTATCATGATTCTCAAGTCTGCCTAATAGGTTCTATTCCTCACCTGGTCAATGTTTTTTTTTTACATTTCCTGATCACATGACCTAAATTGTCACTCAAACCTCGTCATGTAATAGTCAGAAATAAAACGTCTGTTAGGAAGACAGTTCTAGCCTCTGTACAAGGATTGCAATGTTCTGACCTATGATCCCTAGTTGGCGATATTGACCTTTGAGATATGGGCCGGAAAGTATTGTCAAGCTAAGTCACAATACATCTGCCCATTACATTTCATGAAGTCAATCTTCCAGAAGTTGAGACAGCAGAGACACATATGGTGCAATACTAGTCTACTGGTATGTTGCACTATAGGATTTACAAAACATGCAAATAAAATAAGAATAAAAAAACCAAATGTCCAATTTTGCTTGTTATTTTGTTTGAAATTATTAAATGTATTAGAGTTGCACATTTCTGACAGCAACACATACATTTTCAATCATCAAGAAGCTGTCAAATGTTTTGTTTTGCAGGATAAATGAAATCTCCACAACAATGTGGATAACCATTCAAATATGTTACCAGTACAGTAGAAGTCAACAAAAACTTAAAAATCAGTGGGTTTTTCAGATGAAGAACAAACTTATAAGTGATTCAGACAATGTAGGTTCAAAGACAATCAATGAGATGGTTGCTTCTGTACAAGGTGCTTTAATAATTAGAGACAGTAATTAACGGTACAATACATCTGTAACGCAGCACAGATATTGACACTGTCAGGTAACAGTGGTTGATGTTTAATAGTAGTTGGTTACATTGTAATTTTGCAGATGATTAACTGGTTATATATATTAAGTGACCAGAGGACAAGTTATATATAACATTGATTACACGAGAGAATATCCTGGCTGGCTTATTTGAATACTTGTCCCGTCATGTACTCTACTGTACTGAATTCATTTTGATATCCGCTGTCAACTGCCCCTTCCATTCAGTGGACCTCTTCAGTAATCTTGTTTCCTGAACCAATTTGTTTTCTTTTAGTAGATATTTTCATAACTTAATGCTGATAAGCCAACATCCAGTAACAAATTCTGTACTAGTACTTTGTTCATATACCTCCTTTATCCATTAATTACATTTCAATTCAAGGGCACCATTTAGAAAAAAAAACGTAATTACTAACATTAATGACAATATACTGGTACAGTATGAAATAGCAATAGCAACAGCTAATACTGACTGGATGGTGTTCAATACAACACCATTCCAAAATATCTCAATGGACAAATTATTGCAAATGAAAATAAATGTATATTTTTTTTAAAGCAAATTCAAGCTGTCATCATAAATTATTCAACATAAATATTGATAGTCAGTAATAGATCAAACACAGTAAATGAGGTATTAGTAGGACTAATAAAAACTCTAATGCATATTGTACGGAAACCTGTCGAGATGGTTAACAGAGAGCCATACTTTACATTTTGTATGTGCAGAAGGAAGCCTTCGGCAAACAGACAGGCCACTTCAGAAATGTTACTATTATACTTTTAATCAGTTACAAAGTAGGAGAACAAAATAACAGTAAAAACATAACATAAACATAGTTGTTTATATTAAGTTACCTAAATGCTATCATATTATCCATAGCATGTTTAAAAGAATTTTACTTCTGATATCAACAAATTCTGGAACACTTCATGGTTTACCAAAGAAAAAATGCCTTAGTGAATTTAGATGGGTACCCTTCATAGTTTTAAATAACAAAAGGAACCCTTGGGTTTAGTTAATAGATGAGATTCAATTATTTGCATAACTGCTACCTTTTCCAAGAAACCCCTTTTTCCTAGATAACTTTTTTTACACGACATTGGGTCAAAGGAATTGTTTAAGACTCCTTTTGCCCTTTTATTAGCAAATATTGAGAGCGGGGGAGGTGGTGGGGTTAAAGTTTTATCGTCAACCCCTAAAAGGCATTTAATTTCAAATCAATTTTGTAGTAAAATTATTGTAAACCGTCCAATTCATTGACTGTTGTGTCCTTCAACTAACCAAGTATCAGACGGAAAGGTTTGTTCCTGAATACTAACGTTTTTTCTAACACTAAACACAACATCATCGGGATCATTTCTGGGTTTACTTGTTTCCTTTGGAGGCAGTCATCAATTCATCAAAACAATGACAGAATTAAGAAATAAACAGCCTCTATATGTCACATGACATTTAATACACAGCATACATATTCTAACATTTCTTTTCTGTTATTGAAAGATGTCAAATTTAACACAAGTAGTACAGATACCTCTTGTTATGTAGACTTAATGGGTTTTGATACAATTGCCGACATTCTTACAACAAGTAGGTAAAATTGAGAAACAGGTGACTATTAACCCTCTCAACACTGTAGACCATAATGGACTCATCCATATGAATTTATGGTAAAGTTTATTAAAGTTACATAGGGGTGAAATGGTTAATGAAATAAAGTGTTTTTGACATTTGACTTCTCAAGTGTCAAGTTATACATAATTACATACTGGCATATAAACACTTCATTATCAAAAAATTATATTTTCAAGATCATTTTTCAAACAATAATACCTGTGAAGATTTTTATTCAAAAATGCCAAGTAGACAACAGCTATGAGTGTTGTTTATTGAAATACATATTTGTGAGATGTTTGAATTCATGATCAAAGCATATTCAACGCAAAATAGATATGTCAGTAAATAGAAGAGATTTGCAGTATTTTTCACATATACCCATACTGCAGTTCTACCAATCAACATTGGGTACATTTACAATGAGGAAACGGGTCAGGTTCATTTATTTTTCTACCCTTTATTCACAGACCTGCACCTTTTTTCATGGTGGGAATTAAAAAACATTAATATAACATTTCTAATGTATTAATCCACCCTAAATATTCATTACATATACAGACTGTATAACACAGGAATAAGATGATATCTCCTTAACATTTTTTAACAAATGGTGTTCCTCAAATTGTAGTTAACTGTTTTAACATTCATACTGAGAAAATATCATATGAAAGTGGGAAAAAATGCAACTTAAAGTCTTCAAGAGAAAGAGCCTGTGACAGTCTCTTAATATACAAGAAACAAGTCCATGAGATTTTCCCTAAAGTAAAACAATATTGCAATGGTCGTTGTACAACAATAAGCAATTCAAATTATTTCAGAACACTTTGACATTTGAATTTTTAATAAAATACTGTTAATGGTATTTTAGTGGTGAAACATTGTTTCGATTATAGATATTTAAACATAACATTTTTTTCCTTTAATTTTGGTCAATCAATTATTTGTAGACCTGATCGGAGCAAAACTTACCATGTTCAAACCATTGTATGTAGACCAGAAATTCAAATGTTTAAAGAATAAAGAAAATTCTTGAATGATAATTGTTACACAGGTCTGAAGCACTACGACAGAATCTAATATGACCAACTAAACATTTGTATGAAAGACAAATCATTTGAACTGATGCCCAACTCCGGTAGACATGTCTCTGTCTCAGCTTCATCACGGTCTTTAAATCACCAGGTGTTCCATTCCACAAACATCTCGGGGACTTGTTCTGCTTTGCATTGACGAATAGTTAAATGTTCGGTCCTCAGTCTGACTCGGACCTGACTGTTAAGGATGATGATGTGCAACTTTCTGATGAAACTACAATAAAGGGCAAATAATTTTTTTGTTTTCAAATATATAATATCAACTTTACTACAACAATTATGAAACAAGTCATTTCAACTTTAATATATTAATCACTCTTTTTGGCCCGGACATTAGCATGCAGGGGACCTTAATGTGGGAGGAAACTGGAGTACCCGAAGAAAACCCAAGTGGTCAGGCAGGTTACCCCCATACCTATTCACGTATGATCGGGGAATCAAACCCCGGCCACTTGATGAAATGCAAGTGCGTTATCCACTGCACCACTCGACCAACCATTTATTTTTCTAAAGACAGTCTATATGACCAACCAAAAATCTGTACAACACTTACGTTACAGTATAACTTATACAAAGTTTAAGTTACTTTATATAAAGTATAATCTGATTATATGTTTTATGTAAACAGGAGTACTGCAGTGCGGAATAATATACACCCATCTTTACTTCCAGATGAAAGATTCTGCACCACAGTATTAGCTCACTTGCTTTTTAGGCAAGCTAATAGTGTTTGTGAGACAGTAATGCCCTGCAGTGTTTCTGTCCCCATTTCTACGGGCTTGGGCACAAACACTTACCATCAGTTTCAGGATCTAACACACTGCTATCAGACTCTTCTCTCTTTGTATTACAGGGTGCTGTAGATGACTCATCTGAAGACCTGGAAACCAGCAGACGAAACACAGTGATACACGTAACACATATTTGTACAAACTGATTTCTATCCGATATTAAATTGATGGCAAATCAAAGTTGAATATGTATTAACTAAACCTCATTTTTTATATCATAGTAAGTAGTTATGTAAAGAAAGTATAATCAACATTCCGACAACACTCATTTATCAACATAATCATTATAAACCCGTATGTTTGCTTGAAGACTAGCTCAGCTCACTGTTCTGCATTTTCTATTTTGTTAATGGATTAAACCTGGACCAGAATTTTATAAAGTCTCCTAGGCCGTTTTCGTTTAAACGGTCAAACCGGTCGGACCACAGTAGTACGTTTATTAAATAAGGTTGAACCTGATAATCTGATGCTGCTTTCAGGCGAGCCTTGACAATGCCTTGCAAGGCCTGCATAAACATTTGCAGGTCCGCCAGGATTTATACCCAAAAATGTTACATTTATAAACGGTCAAACCTGTTGTTCCGCATAAACGAACAGGCCCCAAGACATGGTGTCCATTCCCACAGGATTTATTCAATGTTAGTTTATCTCCCTTTTGAGCACAATTGTCTCCCCTTCCATATTGTTGGTTGTCTCCTTTTATCCACTCATGTTAAGATCATTTCTTGCCTTTAATTTCAAACTTTTAATCGCCAAATAATCCAGATACAGTGTCACCAATATAATTCAGAAAGAGTCAACTGACTTTGTAATCCACAAATGATATTGTAGTACAAAGTGCTCTCAAAGAAATTTCCAACTTAATTCGAACAAAAGGCTTTGAACAAATACGGTCCACAGAAATAATTACTTCCTTGATTTGTTCTTTACTTTTTTTTACCATGACACATTTTATTAGCAAATAAAGTCTACAGAAGAAAAAAAATCTAATTTTACCACGACACACTTCATGAGCTGTGTAAAAATGTATTTTTTCGCTATAATCCATTCCAAGATAAAGTGGCTGCAAAGTGAAATGGCAAGAGTTCTTGCAGAATGTTGTTAAGTTAACAATTTAAGGATCCCTGTACCACTGCCAAAAAACTGTCACTAAGTTTTTGAAACTGTTTTTTCCGGCATGACTATAGTATAGCTTAATGATAAATCATTTCTGTGAATTCGGAAAAGAAAACCATACCTTGCTGGACTTTTATGAAAAATAATAAAGATGAAGTGAACAAAATATAATCAACAACAGGCTAGACCTTGATTTGAACCCTGAACTTGAAACTGCTGAACTATCGCTCTAACCCATTGAGCTACCTGGTCGACGGCAACGTCCTGGCCCAATTTGTTCTACCGTTATATATATATCCAAACAGGGGTTAAGGGGAGGTAACTGCATATATATAGGACAAACCACAGTGCGATGGGTCAGGGATCCTTAAAAGAACATTTCAACACAGATTTTTAATTGCATAAATACTGTTAATTTCATGATCATGAGAGCTGTCTGTCCTTTGTGAAAATTTAGATTGTCCATCAAATATGAATAACATGTAATTCTATATTTTCAGCAATTGGGAGAAAGCAAAATTGCCAGCATGGTGGAAAGTAAAGACTTCAGGAAAGGAATTATACAACTGGAATGGTATGTTTCCCTCGTGTTACGTCATCTTTAAAAATATCCTTAAATTTGTAAATTGTTAATTTTTATTCTGAAAGAAAGTAAAATTCAAAAATTCAAAAAGTGCTATCAACAAATTGTTCTCATCCTATCCTGCTCAGTGCATCATATTTTGAATTGTGAAAATGATTATTTTAAAAATGCAAAAAGAAATAATCAATTAACAACTAAAATGTATTTTTCTGCATTTTTTTTTTAAAGGGAACACAAGAAAATGATTATGCAAATGGAAGATTTCCAAAACAGAATGAAAGATATTCAATTTATGAAAGTCACAAGAGAAATTCAATTGGTGAGTATATTCTGTTAATACAATAGAAAATTCCAGTGGCCTGTTCTGTAAAAGTTGACATTTCCATGCATGGAATTTTCAAGTTTAGATTTTTCTTTTTCCGATTTTTATGGAATACATTGTATTGGAAATGTTTGCATTAACTATGCTGCTGAAATATCAAGTTCATAATGTATCAATATTGACATCTCGTGCTGAACTAAAATATTCCGAAATACAAAGTTTCCTATTTTCTATAAGTCAACTATATAGATAATTACAATAAGCCATTTAATGGATGTTAGCAGAATATACAGTCAAATATCTTTGCCATCCCGTAGTTGATTGCAGTGACTTTTAACCCATTCACCCCTCAAGTCACATTTGGACCTTACCAAATCAAAGTCTGGGCAAGTCCAGTTTAAAAGTGAAGGGGTGAATGAGTTAACTGTACATCAAATTCCTACTAGTACATCTACCAGTCTAGATCTGTTTTGCTAATTAAAAAAAAAAGTCTAAACTCATTGTATCTATACCGGTATTGCCTTTATAAAAGCATTTTGTAAAATGCCTACCAAGCCAAAACGTTTAAGAGCTTAAAGCAGATTTTTTTTAATTAACCTTATTTCATCATTTTTTTCATGGTTCCAACAAAAAATAAGATTTAACAGTGCAAAGTACCTGATTATGTGTTTTAGATGTTGAGGTCAGGATTTGAATGTTATTATCAACCAAGTGTTTGGTATACTTTGTCCGAGATATCAAATGGAGTAAAATACAAATGTATATGATTTAATAATTTTTGTCTATGTTCTGTTTCAGTATTTGTCCAATTCAGACTATGATGGAAGGAAACAGGAAGAGATTGGAAAACTGGAACAGACTATACTGACCCAGCTGAGGGTAAGACTGTCGGAAATTATGATAACTTAAACCAGAGACGTGTATTAAATATATACGTCTCTGCTTCAACCAATGTTTTGGTCGATTGAGATTTCCCAAACACAAACCAGAGTTTAATCATTCTTGCCAACTCTCCCTATTTTAGAGGGACACTCCCAATTTTGAACCTTAAAATTGAGCATTTTCAACCCTAAAATCTGGTAAACTATTCCTATATTCTATATAAGATCTGATGATTTCACTTGAAATGATAGTTCAAAATATGCCATTTTAAAATCTTATTTTGTCCCTAGGTGTATACACACACATTTTGTTAATGTTATTAATTTTGAGCACACGTTATCTCCCCCATGGAAATTTTTAAAAATTGGCAATTACGATTAATCATGGTAAGCTAGTAGACAAGGGTAAACTCCGGGAGTCGGCAACTTCTTGTTGTCAAACCTTCAATTCAGATCTTGAATCATAGCATGATCCTTGAAATTATTATAGCTCGTCGTCATGTACATAAAAGATAAAAGTCGGCACGATTCTTTTTAAATTAAATTAATCAATAATGGTATTTACCTGTAGCATCATGAGAGGAAGGTATCGGCGAAGAAACAACAGTTACGAGAACTCGGACGGAGCCACAAATCGAAGGATGATCAAAATCAGTATATGGACAATGATCTGATGGAGCTGCATGTCACTGTCAATGAGAGACGCCATATCGACGATGTCAACGGTGTGTCTCATTTCCTTTATATTTTATGGCTTTGTTTGTCGTGAAATAAAATTAAATAAAAGTTTTTGATATTATGAAATTTCTTTAAAATATTCATTTATCAAGTGCTTTTGGATATTTTAAATAAACTTTATGATGTCACAACCATGGAAAGAAGAATTGAAATTTTTAAGAAAAATGATTACCTGAAGAAAAAAAAAGGTTTATTTTTCATATGTACAAATACAGGAAAATTTGAGAATGGTTTATTTTGAAAGTTTCATTGAAATCTGAAGAAAAAAATCACATTTTTATTCTGTAAACAAAAGATGATTTTTTAATAGGATATAAAAAGTAAAACAAAAATTCAAATTGAAAAAATCTCATTGTAAACTGCTTTCATTGTAAATCCTTTCCCAATAATATTTTTTAACAAGCAATACCCCATTTCTTACAGCTGATCGGAGATCAGACTTTGGCCGTGAAAGGCGTTACCAGGAGATTGTACAGCGGAGGAAGCTCGTCGACCTGGCAAAAGCACAGGCGCAGGAGGTAGCTGTGTTACGCGCAGAAGTGGAACGACTACGTATGAGAACATTCCCCGCTCTTGTACAAGTGGAACACTGAAGGACAATGGATGTATAACAAACAGAACACTGTACTGCTTCTAACAGTCAAAAATTGTGATATCTGTGTAAGACAGAAGTGGAATTTACTTGTGCTGTTTTTGACAGTAAAAACTTGTGATATGTGTATAAAAAATATGACATAAATGAAGTGTAAATCGTTCAAATGCCTTTGCAGTTTTCAGAAATATTAAAGAAAATCGAAGAGATGGAAATGACATATGAAGCCGTTCATAGCCAAACATGTCATTCATTGTAGCAGTTTTATGGTGAACATGAACACCAAGAGATTTGGTAATTTAGTTTTGCTGACTTTATCTCTTTATCAGAACAAGAAATATTTAGGTAGCTTCTGATAACAATGAGTTTATCTGTACTGTAGATTTACTTATTTCCGCATAAATTCCTGTGAAACCTCGATCATGAATTTTAGTGCAACATGATTGTTTTTCTCACTCATCTACCCCATACATAACGTTATGTCTACATGTTGAGTTTTGAAACATCCACAAAAATTAGTACATAAAGGTGAGTTTACAAAATGAATTGCATGAAATGTATACAATCTACAGTAATTATTTTTTACATTCGGAGTATTTAGGCAACTAAAACAATTTCAGCAGATATGTTACCAGAAAAGTACTCATATTTGACAAGACTTTCGCTTTAGAGGGCAAGAAAAATCTCACATCCAGTGGCCTAGAGCCAGTACTTCTGATCCAGGAAAGTGAAAATTAACTTCTGACTTGTCCAGCATGTTCACTATATATAATACTGTTTTATTCCTCAAATGAACACAACTGACAGGAATGAAATCTTGATTTCTATCAAAAGATACTTATATTAAATGAAGGTTACTTCAGTGAAATATACATGCATATGTAATAATTTTGGGACCATTACATTTTGTTTTTAAAAGAAAATCATTTTTTTTCAAAATTGGATCAGTATAATTTTTCTAATTTTGTTCGAATTATTATATGATTTAAACTTGTTGTGTCTTTCAAATACTATGATAATGCTTGTGATCCTCCCTGGGAAACAGATGTGTAAAAAATCATAAAAAAAAATGTTATACTGAAATAAAACTGCACACAATCACAAATTCATTGAGTAGGGTGATGTGAAAATATTTCAACTTTTAGACAAAATAAATCTAAATTAAACAGAAAATGGTGTTGAAACAATGGAACCTGTGAGAAAAAGACCACGTCATATAATTAACAAAAATTTGGTCCCTGAAGTCGAGTATAATCTTGACAGTTTTTGTCCAGATAATTTATAATTTCTGAAAAAAACTTGACATGAAAGGTATGAGAATAAAACTGAAAGAAGGTTGAACTTTGATAACCTACCTACCTATCCTCTTCGTCCCCGGTGGGACATAAGGCCATACTTTGATAACTTTAGCAGTTATTCACAATATTTTCATACCGGCCTGTATTCTTTTAAAGTATGGGACATGTAAATTTTCGAACAATTTTATAACGGACGGAGTCTCTCGTCCATATAGTGTGTCTTTAGACGGGTTTTGTTGTAAACAATGTCATTCAGGAGCTAGACAATAGATACCGGTCTCGTATGGTGGATAACAATGTCTGAAAGCACAGGAATGTGATGCAGTATAGAAAAATATTTCTGTAATAATTATTATCTCGACCAAGGATGACGATTTTGAATGGGCTACATTTTTCTGATGATTTCACATTTATATATGACAATGTGTACATTGTATGTATTTATTTTTCATAATTTGAACAAAAGATTATGACTTATTATAAAATGATATGATAACTAAACTGATTTCTGTGTTTTTCTTTATTCACCATTTCAACACACGTGGCAAATTTCAATTATACATATAATCCTGGCTGCTTTCTAGCTTCGTGCAGGGGGGAATTTCCCTATAGCTCATTGGTAGAGCAATGGACTGGGAAAATAGTGTTTGCTGGTTTGATTCCCGATGGAAGCACACTACTCTCTTTCCTTTTGAAAATGGTGTCTGTAGCCCTCCCTGTGGTGGTGGGGAGAGAGAACCTGGGTTGAAGAAGTATTCAGGAGCAAACACATTTTAACTCATTCACCCCTAAAGACACATTTGAACTCTTCCAATTCAAAGGTTGGAATAGTTCATTATGAAATTTCAGCGGTGAATGAGTTAAATAATGAAAGTAGTACTGCAGATTTTAATTGTACATATATTATGGTCACCTTCTAGTTTAGGGCTGGAGAGAATTTCTCTTAGCTCAATTGATAGAGAAGCTGATGGGGAAGCAGAAACTTGCTGATGTTTTTTTTTTCCTGTTACACATGTAATACCATGTCAAACAAAATGTTCATCCCGTGGATTCACAAAAACAAAAACACCATGCAGTTAGACTATTTGAGTTCATAAAACAGACTACCATGAACAGTATATGACGTTATACATGTATCTGGCAATTACCAAGTATATTTATTTGTTTGAAAGTGATTTTAGTACATTATAATACCTACTAGTGATGAATATTTCAAACATATTTTTATGTTCTGTTATTTTACAAATGTAATCTGCAATCTATGTTTAAAAATTGACCTTGATTGACATTGATCTTTGACAGAATGACCAAAACAAGTATGGGTATACATGTACTACAACAACAAAGTAGTTGGAGACAAGATTAGAATCAATCTTGTAAATTCCTTGTACAAGTCAAGTTCTGATGGAATTAAATGAAAAAAATATAGGTGTCTTTTTCTAACAAAGTACACTACAATCTCGTTAAGTTTGATGAAGATGAGATTACAAATAGTGAAGGCAAAGAGCAGAAGTCATCAATAGATAAGAGTGAAAGAATTGACCTTTTATGTGTTGACCTTTGATAGAATTATACGATTTAGTAACTAATAACCTTGACATGAAGTTTGGTGATGATGAGTTCAGAAATAATGAAGTTTATTGAGTTGAAACCATTAGTGGAATCAACTCGAAAAAGTAAATTTATTTATAATCATCAAGTGCTTGATCGACTGAACCCTCCTCACTTACAAAATCTTGGACTGGAGCAAGACTCCTAGTTTACTGTAATACTAAAGTTCCTATAGGTTTTTTCAATTCCAATATTCTTTCAAGAAGGTTGGGGCCAATCGATTAAAGTAAGCACCTGTGATCAAAAATTGAACAAAAGTGTCCCATTATGACAGAAAACTTGTTTAAACAAGAGGCCCAATGGGCCTGCATCACTCACCTGGTATTAATCTCACACTTGTAATCTTAAAAGTGGACTAAAATACAGCTACAGGCAGAATATCAGTGTTTG